>LOEQ01002324.1:316037-340000 GCA_001685075.1 Bramus lutescens | reverse complement strand
TTTCGGGGTATAAGCTAGCTGTGCGGGAGCTGGGCCAGACAAAAAGCAGGCCTGTACTCCCTTTCACTACATCTTCTGTTTATAGATGAAGAAAATATGGCTTAGAGGAGGTGTTTCCTAAATTGATAGTTTCTTGTTTAACTTGACATTAAACTGAGTTAGGCTTTTTACAGGTGGGTATTTGGTGTTTGTGAGATACAAAGAGATGTGCTGTCAACTAATAACATTCAGGGGTTTGGAGAGGTGGCTCAGTGGTTAAGAGCACTAGCTGCCCTTCCACAGGATGTGGTTCGCTCCCCAGCACTCAGGTTAGGTTGCTCTCAACTACCTATAATGTGGGCATGAAACATCCTCTCCTGGCTTCTGCAGGTGCCTTCACACATGTGGCAGAAGTTCACACAGACACACATGTACACACAAAAATAAATCTATAATGGAATAAAACATGATTGATACACTTAGGGCATCATCTTACACCACTTTTTATTGAAGGTTTTGTTCAATAAATGAGAGAATTGTCTATAAAGGACACATAGTGACCAGATCAAAAACTAAATGTTTCTTGGCAAGCTTGAAAACTTGTCATAATTATAAAGTGATTTGTAGTGAGTTTATATTCTCGGCTAAAATTTAAATGAGGAAATGTCCATGGTATGCATGTAAGTTTTTTGCTCAGTTTATTTTATAGTGCTTTGATAGGGTAATGATTAAGCTACATTCTTCCATGATGGGGCTTCCTCTTATATCTTGAGAATAGGAAAGCTGAGAGTTAAGAACACTGCAGACCTAATTTTGGATCTGTGTGTACCTCATTACAGATGTTGCAGTTTGTAACACAGGGGTCAGGTGTCTTTTCTGTTCCTCATGACCACTACTCTGTAAGTTTGGAGATTTTATAGTCTCTTTTCAACTTTCCTATAGCAACATTTTAATAAACTAATACTTGACGGGCAATATAGAAAAAGAGTTCATTAGCTGATTTTTACAGCATCTTTTAGGATACTCAGAAATAGATTGTGTTAGGATGTAAAATTAGCCTCTCACATCCTTTTTAAAAGGCCATATATGTTTATTGGGTGTTTACTAGGGACAAGGAGACTATTCAGTTACAGACTTATTTAAAAGTTAATCATCCTGCTTTTATTTTAGTACCAGAGTACTGAAAATAAGAAAGATGTGTATTTGGTTGTGGGAACTACCAGAATATATCTTTGAACTATATGGAAAAAGCAGAAAAGTGCCTGGTGCTGTGTTGTATGTATTTGGGACCTGTTCTAATTTTTGGACGGATTGAATGTGATCACCAGTTCTTTTCTTAGTGGGAGCTAGTATGACATTCTTGCTCTCTCTAAAGAGGTTAAAATTGAAACTTAATAAATTATGTTCTAAAGAGTATTTTATTATTTTTCACTAGAAGGAGGAAAGAGGAAAATTGTAGGCAACCATGATCCTTTGTCATATTGCCAGTAGAGGTGGTGCATGCTTTAATTTTAGCACTCCAGAGGGAAGAGGCAGAGGTAGGGAGGAGCTCAGTGAGTGTGAGGCCAACCTGGCCAACCAGGGCTAGATAGTGAGACACTATCTCAAAAAAAAAAAAAAGTTAAGAACCTATTGGGTAGAAGTCATACATATCATATCTTACAGGAATCCTTAACTTCATTGGTATGCTAGGTGTATTCTTGTGAGAAGGAAACCTCAATAGATTTGGAAATCATTTGGTGGCCTGTTTTATAACTTACAGGCAGTTGACACATTCACAGCTTTGTATATGATGTGCAGTAACCCCCACTGTAAACACTTTGATGGCCTTGTAGAACTTGCTGAATTGTAGGGTTTCTGCCAAAGTCATATCCTTGAGAATCCTCAAGGTTTGTTTTGGGCTGTTGCTGTCTTCTTTTTTTTGTCTACTTGTTTATTATACTTTTAAGAAACTACAGTCTGACAGACACATTTAGTATTTTTCTCATTTGATTAATTTAGACGATTAGAATTCTGTATAGATTGAGTTTGAGTAAGCAGAGTTTATCTTTGTTATGATTATTTGGAGATGTATGCATGTATGTATGTATGTATGTATGTATGTATGTATGTATGTATGTATGTATGTATGTATGTATGTATGTATGTATGTATGTATGTCTCTCTCTCTCTCTCTCTGTGTCTATTTCCCCTCCAAGTACTTATTACCATCTCACAGATAAGCCAGAATTTGGTTTGTTCCTTTTTTATTTTTGGCTTGTTAAATTAAATTAGGACAGTATTATCATTAGATTTATAATCAACCTGTTAGTTTATGAAAGTTCACTGTAGTAAAAGTTTAAGATTACCAAATTGCAAACCGCTAAATTCTGTTGGAAGTTCCTTTGTGGCAGCAGCACTCCAGCTTTGTTGAGCAGACGGAAGTGTCTGAGAATCTTTCAGCTGCTTCTGCCTGGTTGTGCTAACAATTGGTCATAATAAAATGGCCTTTGATTTCTAAATTGGCCCAATAACCCTGTTGGCCAGGCGGTGGTGGCGCACACCTTTAATCCCAAGACTTGGGAAGCAAAGGTAGGCGGATCTCTGTGAGTTTAAGGCCAGCCTGGTCTACAAGAGCTAGTTTCAGGACAGCTAGGGCTGTTACACAAAGAAACCCTTTCTCCAAAAACAAAACAAAACAAACAAACAAAAAGAGAAATACCCTGTTTAAATTTGTCTTGACATGGAGTCACTGAACAACAAGATCGAGATCTTCCCTCTGAAATTGTCTCATGGCTCTGACTGTTTTGTCTGTAGGTTTATTTTTGTTGATGTGAAAAATACATGTATTTGTCTATTAACACAGTCCTATTTTTGGACTGTATAGTCCACACTGCTCTTACTTAAACTTAGTGTCACACTGGTTAGTCTTGAAGTCTACAGTCCTGCTTCAGTTGGAATTTACAAGTGTGTGCCACTACGCAAGTGTCTTTAACCTTATATCGAGGATTCAGATTCTGTATTTTTTTTTTTAAAGAGAGTGTAGGGAGAAAGCATTAGGCAAGTACTAAGAAAAATTGAATGTCACTTAGCAAATACAGCCGCTCAACTCTTTGTCAAAGCCCTGGAGAAGTACACTCTGTAAAGCACTAGAGGGCCTCAGTTAGCTGTGGCTCTGCTGAGGGAGGGAGGCTCAGCTACAGGCCACTTTGCTTCTCTTTTCTTTCTTTTCTTTTTTCTTTTCTTTTCTTTTCTTTTCTTTTCTTTTCTTTTCTTTTCTCTTCTATTCTTTTCTTTTCTCTTCTCTTTTTCTTTTCTTTTCTTTATTCTCTTTTCTTTCATTTTCTTTTTATTGATTTTATTGAGCTCTACATTTTTCTCTGCTCTCCTCCCTTTCTCTCCCCTCCCCCTTCAATCTTCTCTCAAAGTCCCCATGCTCCCAATTTACTCNATGTATGTATGTATGTATGTATGTATGTATGTATGTATGTCTCTCTCTCTCTCTCTCTGTGTCTATTTCCCCTCCAAGTACTTATTACCATCTCACAGATAAGCCAGAATTTGGTTTGTTCCTTTTTTATTTTTGGCTTGTTAAATTAAATTAGGACAGTATTATCATTAGATTTATAATCAACCTGTTAGTTTATGAAAGTTCACTGTAGTAAAAGTTTAAGATTACCAAATTGCAAACCGCTAAATTCTGTTGGAAGTTCCTTTGTGGCAGCAGCACTCCAGCTTTGTTGAGCAGACGGAAGTGTCTGAGAATCTTTCAGCTGCTTCTGCCTGGTTGTGCTAACAATTGGTCATAATAAAATGGCCTTTGATTTCTAAATTGGCCCAATAACCCTGTTGGCCAGGCGGTGGTGGCGCACACCTTTAATCCCAAGACTTGGGAAGCAAAGGTAGGCGGATCTCTGTGAGTTTAAGGCCAGCCTGGTCTACAAGAGCTAGTTTCAGGACAGCTAGGGCTGTTACACAAAGAAACCCTTTCTCCAAAAACAAAACAAAACAAACAAACAAAAAGAGAAATACCCTGTTTAAATTTGTCTTGACATGGAGTCACTGAACAACAAGATCGAGATCTTCCCTCTGAAATTGTCTCATGGCTCTGACTGTTTTGTCTGTAGGTTTATTTTTGTTGATGTGAAAAATACATGTATTTGTCTATTAACACAGTCCTATTTTTGGACTGTATAGTCCACACTGCTCTTACTTAAACTTAGTGTCACACTGGTTAGTCTTGAAGTCTACAGTCCTGCTTCAGTTGGAATTTACAAGTGTGTGCCACTACGCAAGTGTCTTTAACCTTATATCGAGGATTCAGATTCTGTATTTTTTTTTTTAAAGAGAGTGTAGGGAGAAAGCATTAGGCAAGTACTAAGAAAAATTGAATGTCACTTAGCAAATACAGCCGCTCAACTCTTTGTCAAAGCCCTGGAGAAGTACACTCTGTAAAGCACTAGAGGGCCTCAGTTAGCTGTGGCTCTGCTGAGGGAGGGAGGCTCAGCTACAGGCCACTTTGCTTCTCTTTTCTTTCTTTTCTTTTTTCTTTTCTTTTCTTTTCTTTTCTTTTCTTTTCTTTTCTTTTCTCTTCTATTCTTTTCTTTTCTCTTCTCTTTTTCTTTTCTTTTCTTTATTCTCTTTTCTTTCATTTTCTTTTTATTGATTTTATTGAGCTCTACATTTTTCTCTGCTCTCCTCCCTTTCTCTCCCCTCCCCCTTCAATCTTCTCTCAAAGTCCCCATGCTCCCAATTTACTCAGGAGATCTATCTTTTACTACTTCCCATGTAGATTAGATCCATGTTTGTCTCTCTTACGGTCCTCATTGTTGTATGTTCTCTGAGATTGTGATTTGTAGGCTGGATTTTCTTTGCTTTATGTTTAAAAACACTTATGAGTGAGTGCATATGATAATTGTCTTTCTCGGTCTGGGTTACCTTACTCAAAATGATGTTCAGGTTTTATTTTCTTGTGTTTATTTGGTAATGCATGCTTCAGAATTGTGTCAGGTAAGGATCCTTTTACACCGTTCTGGAAATATCCTAAGAGACTATGTTTCATCAGTTCATGCTGCTGAAGGGTTATGTTCTTGATTCCCAATTCTGAACTTTCATTTTTGTTGGTGTGGTCAATGTGTGGATTCAAACATTAGATAAAAATTATTTTCTTATTGTAGATAACAAAGCAAGATTCTTTTGCTCAGGAACTTTAAACAGTTTTTAAATGACCTTAAGTAGTTTGTAAATGGTAGAGTGGATGAGTGAGAAATGATATTGATGAAATATAGGGATAGAATATGGGACTGGAATAAAATCTTGAAGTTTTTGTGCAAAGTTATAAGGAAAAATAATCTGATTTTTAGGTAACAAGCCTAAATGGATTGGAGACATATTTTTTTCCAACGGAGCAAGCTAAATAATTGAAGATTTTAATTTGATTGATTGTGACATGTTAATGTCTGTGATTATTTTGAACTTTTCTGACTAGTTTGTATTGCTTGATTACTAAAGACATTGGTAATTTTTTTATGCCTGGCTTTGAAAATGATACCTAGAATAATATACAGAGTAGTAAAGACACAGCACAGAAGCTTGCATCCTCTACATTTGTCCTTATAAAGTACCATTTGCATTCCTCCCTTTTACTGTACCTGCTTGGTCAGCATGATGATTTGTTTTAACCGTGCTCATCAGTGATGGGATGTGCACATGGCTTTGCCTGCTCAAGTTCCGTTTACATGTAGCTCTGTGAACCTGAGCAGCTCACCGTCCAAACACAAAAATAATTAAGATCAGAGAGTATCTGTGTGTAAGTGCACTTAGGAAATGTTTATTTAGAATAAGGAAGTTTATACTATCAATTTATAGAGGGGTGACCTATACTTTAATCATTTCCAATGTTTTAACATATAATTTAAATTACATAATCACTTTAATTTATAATTTATTTAATGCATTCTATACATTAATATTTCAATCACTTTGCATTTTTAATACAAATAATATGTTTTAATAAATTGGTGACATTAAGAGCCATTTGTTAATATATGATCCAAATGCAATGATTTTCCTTTATGTCTACCAAAATACCGTTAAAATAATTTTGATATGTTTTAGGAGATGGTGTTGATGCAACTCCCCTTGGAAAAGCAAATTTCCTTTCTCCATATTAAAAAGTTTATCTTTCATAATTTGTATATCTTTCATATTTCTTCCATTTGATTTTTATCTGACGACTTTAGTCTTGGTTTTAAAGAATATATCCTTATAAACAAAATACTCTGTGTCACTGTAAAGCTATATAGAAATGCATGATTCAAACATATCTGGTGTTATAGCTTTATACTTTGAAGATTTTTATCATAGTCATTAATTATACCATCCTCTTATGCTGCTAAAGATAGTTTAATAACTTTTTTTTCTAGAAGTTATCTACTTTTGGAACAAAGTGTGATGTACAAAAATTCTGTTGGACAAAAGCTCATTATCTACTTTCTGTCCCCATTGAAAAACTGTTGTACAAATCATTGAACTTTGAGAGTGTTATTTGATATTCTTTAAAGTAAAAATGCAAAGGGCAGTGGGTAAAGGCAAGAAAGGTATTTACTGCCAAACCTTATGCTACAAGTTTGATTTTTGGAACCTATATGGTGGAAGAGGAGAAATGACTCCTACAGATTATCCGATGACCTCCACATACATGCCATGGTTGCTCGTTCCCCCATCTCTTTCTCACACATGCACACACACATACATGATAGATAAATAAAAATGTAAAAAATGCAGAAATGTGCAAATCAAAACTTGACACCAAGTGTCATTTGTATACTATCAAAGGAAAAGCATTTTTTTTATTAGTACTGAAGTATTGCAAGGCAGTTTAAGGCTCCTAGCATTAGAGACTCTTACTGGAAATGTTTCTGCATGTTAAGAATGCTGCATAGGAGAATCCAAAGTTGCGTTTGTCATAAGCAACAGTTACTGTTACAGGAATTGATAAAGTTTTATTTTGGTACCTAAGTATGTTATGATTACAAATAGTGGAATAAAAATTGGTATAATTTTCTATGTGGTTTAATAGATTTAAGGGTGAGAAAACATTTTATTTAGTAAGTTGAGATTTGTAACAAATGATAATAATAAATTTTTTGTGACATCTCCATTCCTGGGCATTTTGTTTTTTTCTTGTGTTACTTCTAAATTTATAACAGGAAATTTGGAAACATTGGAGAATGAAAACTTTACAAAAGTATATTCTGTTGTGAGATGAATATACATTTATCAAATTTTCTCCTATTTAGGAATGCTTGTATATCAGTCCCCTTTTTAAAGTGTTGAATTATTTTTCTGACGCTTTAAAATATTATTTGTGACAAATGTTCTTTATAGTTTCAAGCTTAAAGCAAGCTGTTCTTTTTGTGAAAGTGGCAGCTCTAGAAGTGTTTAGAAGTTGACTGGACTCTTATTTTAGAAAGTAACATTTTCCAAGAGCATTTAAGAATGGAGTTCTATTATCTTCTTAAAATCTCTGATTGTGCCACCTTAAGAACCATACTGATAACATCAGAGTAAGTGTGCTAGCAGTGTGCATGTCCCACAATTAGGAGGTATAAATACACGGTGTCACGGCTGTCAGTGGCCCTGTCCTGCACTGTCTCAGCAGAGCAACATACAACAAATGAAACCATATCTATAGCATGAAAATTAATTTACCTCTACCGTCATGTATGCTAGTATAGTTGAGAGAGTTTTCTTGTAAGAAGCTCACATTTGAAAAACCAAAATAACTAATAACCAAAATTTAAAGACGAATATAACCTCTTTTAAAGTTGCCTAATTTTTACTGGGCTCAAGCATTTTGTCATTCATAACAGGTTCTTTTATTATCTAACTTTGAATTAGGATTTCGAAGATAAGATTCTTTTAAAGTTTACTAAGTTTGATTACAGAAAGTAAGAATTTCTAAAATCAGTTATATCATGTCTTACCTTGGCTTCTGTGACCATCACAATGCCGAGTATTAAGTGTGTGAAGTCTATGGGAGATTAGCTGTGAGGTTTCTGTTCCCGGGTTTATGGGAACAGCTGCTGTAGGTGGAGGAGGAAAAGTATTCTAGGGAGGTCTTATGATGTCACATAGGAATTCTAATGTTACGATTGGTTAGCTATGTTCTTATCATAACCTAACCTTAGACCTTATCTTACTTTAGCTTTGGAAAGGTCATTAACACTGTGCTTCACTTTTAGTTTTTAATTTTAGAATGTGTGTAGCAGTTAACAGAATAAAATAGGTAAGCTTGGAGATAGAGTTTTGCTGTAGATAGCTTTCCTTAAGGAGGTCTGCATCCTCTGACTTAGAGATAATTCTGTACTGCTGGTGCTGCAGAAGAACTAAATCATTGCAATGGGATGCAAGTAGCACGGGAGCAGTGGTGTGGACTTAGCAGTAGTGGTCATGGAACTGCTGTGCTTTAGGCTGCAGCTTCCAGGGCAGTGAACAGCCTTAGGCGAGGTTTGATGCCTTTTCCTGTCCTATTTTATACTTGTGCTTCTTATCTGTCTAGGTATAGGGGAGAGAATGTGTATGAGGAAACTAGGTTAATAATGGTTTTGGATTTTGTAAAAGAAAGTATTTTTCTTATAGCTGAGGAGGGGGGAAATGTATTTAATTTATTGTATTTTCTTCAGTTAGGCACTTAATGTTTTCATGAATGATTACATGTTTCAAAAGGTATGTATTGTCCCTAGAAAGACAGTAAAATAGAAGTTTAAGTACTTACGTCTTTTTTTTTGTATAGCTACATTATATTACCACAAAAACATAATAAATTTTTTATAAGGGTAGCTTTTTAGAAAGAAATGACTGTAGGTTCCTGTCAGTTGTATGATAATGAGGCATTGTTGACCAGGTTCTCAAGTGTTGAAATTTAAGTGTTGGAGCATTTCTGAAAGTTGTTTTTAGCTAATCTAGCATTTTCTTGTCTGAACCGTATGTAACCTTTTAGAAAGGTTGGCACTCGTGGTTCAGCACTGTCTTTGGGTAGGACTGAGTCCTTTGGCAGAGCCGAGCGTTGTCTTACTTTCTCTTCATACACTTTATTGCTTTTACATTGCATGTACGTAAATCAGCACACTTGCACATTCTGAATTTTAGATTTGTTTAGTTTTGGAGAACCTATTTGTAATTTTTAAAGTGCTTGTAGCAGCATAAACTCAGCCTCATCTTTCCTGTGGGTAGCAGAAATGTGTTGTGACTGTAGCTGCTCATGTGTCCTTAAATGGAGATGATCTTGGCTTCTTGCAAAGAGAGATGAAATCCTTATCTTGAACACATCTCTTGTTATTTAAAAGGTTAGTTAAAACCAATGAAAAATATTTTAATCAAAGACCTTCTATAAATATTATTTAGGCAAGTATTTACTACATAAGAGTAAAGTGCAGACTATGTTGTTGCAAGAACTCCCAATCAGTGTTTGACACTTTCCTCGATGCTTTACAACTGTTTTCTTTCTGTTCTTGTGTGATAAGATACCATGCTATCAGTTGTAAATACTGCTAGTGATGTGAGTGAGACCTGAGAGCTCTCAGTGGCCTGTAGTAACTTATCAAAGATAACACAGCTGGTAAAGAGTAGATGAGACCTGAGATGAAGATGAGTTAAATCACAGTTCCTGATGAAATTAGCATATTATAGGGCAAAGTCATAATTTGGACTTAGCTTTCATACAATAGTATGTATTAACAAATAAGTTCTTAAGAATTATTATGAACTATTCAAGACTATTTTTGCAAAGTCTGCTTTGTCTGTCAGATACATGCATTTGTTTGAGCAGGAAGCTTATAGAAAACAGAATTATAATACTTGGTTGGAGAAAGTAAGGAATTTCCGCATACTAAATACGTCCTAGTTATTTTGCATGTTTGCAAGTTTATTCAAAAAGCTTGTATGGCAGACACAAACCTTAGGAGGGTACTATGGGTTCTGACAATTGAAAACTGGAATCCAGGTTCTACTGTAGATGTGTATGAGAGTGAGGACCATTCAGGGTTGCCCTTTTGGGGAGTTAGCTATGCTGCTCATGATAATTCCTTTGGAATTTTAGGAATTATTTACATTTTAACAAGTTCTGTAAGCAGGTTGTTTAGTAGAAACATTGGTCAGTTATTGAGTGTTGCTCAAAAATTCTGGACCTGAGTCCGGAAAAACTCTTAGAAGTGTTTGTGAGTCTTCTTTTGGAATCTCAGTATCATTGGAACCCAGTTTTGGGCACATGACTTTCAGAAATGTGTGGAATGGTATTGTGGCTAAGGTTTTAGCAACAAGAAGTGTACACAGTGATTATCAGTGATTCTGTGACAAGGTATCCGTTTCATGTTAGTACTCAAGTTCTTTTTGCCTTCAGAGAATGGAGTGGTAATATATGGCCATGAAGAGATGTTGCTCAAGTCCTTGAACACGTTATAGAAAACAGTTGTTGTTTTTACTAAACTCTAAATGAAATTTCTTGTTAATTCATTTTTTTCAGAAGGCAGACATTAAGAAAATGTAAAGAACAAAACTCTTGAAAGTGGGAAGAGCAAAGAGAGGAAAGCACTGTTTGTTTATTTTGGACTGTAGACCACAAAACTGCTGAAATGCTGGCAGTGCATTTGGCTCTTGCTGTAGAAATGTCAGATACTTTCTTTAAGGTTGAGTTTCAGAGTCTGGATTCTATATCCATGGATCCAGACAGCAGCAAATAGAAAGTAATTCAAACTTGCATTCTGAGTGTATACAGACTCGCTCTTTTGTTATTTCATAAATAATAGTTTGATAAGTACTTACATGCAATTCCTACTACATTTAACATAAGCCACTCAGAGATGATTTACAGCACACATGGGAATGTGTATGTTAATATGTGCTGTTTTATAAGGACCTGAGCATTTGCAGATTTTGGTATTCAAATTAGGATCTGGAACTAAGCTCTAAAGGTAGGAAGGAAAACCTATTATGGTAATTTGAGATTATTTTGAAATATTGTATTTATCACTGTTTTGAAATTGCCATAATTAGACATGCCTATAGATATTACTTAACGTACCAGGCTTGGAGGTACATATGTGCCTGCATCCTGGAGCTTGGGAGGTAGGGAGTTTCAAGGTCATAATTAACTATGTAGTGAGCTGGAGGCTAGCCCGGGCTATGGGAAACGCTGTCAAAAAAGTCCAAAAAATAATTAAGAAATGTAATGCACTGACAAAGAACCTATATTGCAAAATTGTCTTAAACAATAATTTGTAACTTTTCTAATCCCATGCGTTCTACCTTTTAAATGAACAGTTTTCAGTTTCTAGAGTTGTGACAGAGATAGATAATACAGTGTTTCTATACACTTTACATCCAGTTTCCCACATTAACATTCTCCTTTAGTATCTATGATTATCTCAACAGTTGTGCACATGCTTCCATATATTTTTAGTAATGTTGTTACTTAATTTTTCTCAGTGTCTCTCTCTTTAAAACTACATTTAATAATCACATCTCTTTTCTGCTCACTTGGTTTTAACAATTTCCTAAAATTTGCTTTTTAAATGATCCTGGTAGTTCTGAAGAATAATAGATATTTTATAGCATCTCTCTGAATCTTGATTGTCTGGTGTTTCTCTCATGCTTAGGTTAGTTAATACCTTTCTGGTATTAAGCTCAAAGGGGTAAGATCCATTTCATTATATTCTTTATCAAGATTCCTTTAAGCTGACATAATGATCACTGTTGTTAACCTTCATCACCTAGCAGAAGTGTAGTGCTTTTCAGGCTCTTCCCCTGTAAAGTTACCCCTTTGCCACTTTCTGAACTGTTCTTTGGAAATATAACTTTCTTTGGAAGAGAACAAACAGGCTTCTTTACTTCCCTCATCACTAGGTTCATGAATGAGGCTGTTAACACAAAAAACAGGGTAACAAGAGAGAAGCACATATTTTTCAGTATTGCATGTCATGGAATCTTTATAGGAAAATAGCCCAAAGAAACAGGTAAGCTTGTTTTTTTATGTGAAGTTCAATGGAAAAGTAGGCAGTGAATGGGAAGATAACGGGTGTGATCTAGTAATAAAGTAAGGAGAATTTAGCAGGGCTTGATTGTTTAGATCCTTCTCTGGACCTTTTGATCCTGCAGGTATGCATTGTCATGCAAGGCACACTATATAATTTCTCTAGGCAGATTATTTATAGTAATATTAAAGTAGTGATGAATGTAATATTCCATGGCATCTGAGCGAGTGTAATAGTGGTCCCTTTCCTTTGGGCGTAGGAAGACCACCTCTCCATTGAGGAGCATATGATCTGTTTTAGTGAGGTAAGGATGGGAAGACTAAGGGTGATTTTCTGAGACTGCACGATTTACTTCAGGGTTGAGGCAAGAGTTAGGTGAAAGTGGCTTTTCTGTGGTGCTTTTTCTCATGTGTTGAGGTGCCATGTTTTGAGGGCAGTGTGCCCCAAACCCTATCAAAAGTCATTCTACACTGCTGAGGTGTGGACTAGCTACAGAGATATTTAGAATTCTACATTGTTTATTTTATCCATATAAAAACACGCTGAGAACAGAGTATTAGGATTCAGCACTTTATCAGAAAGGTCCCTGGAACATGAAATACAGAATTCCTGTGATGGGAAGTTTCTGTGCTTGGGACAGCCCTTTTGAGTTTTTCAGCAGGCTAAAAACAAATGTTTCAGCTTGGTCTTTGAAGCCCTATCTGATTTGTCTTGTCTGTTATCACATTCCTCTGTCTTGTGCTCTGACTCTGGGCAACTTCCTGTAACCCTGTGGACAGGTTACTACTGTTCTATTCTAAGCCAGGGTACTTTTCACAGGAATGTCCTGTCAGAGTGCTTCCTTAGTTATCTTTCTGTGAAGCTTTCCCTGTCCTTTGCTAAGCCATTTTACATTCCCCTGTTCATTTCTATCTGCTCTATGTTAATCTGCTAGACAGATTACAAGCTCTTTGAGAGCCTATTCAGTAACTCATTTTATTTGCTGTTTATTCTTTTTTCTTTACTTATTTTGGGGATAAGGTCTTTATATATATCCCAGGCTAGCTTCAAACTCAAAGTTCTCTCCCCTCAGCCCCCCAAGTTCTGGTATTGCAGGTGTATGTAGCTGTACCCAGCTGCCACTTATTCTTTATAGGTCAGTTTTCTGTGGAGTGCGGACCTGTGCTGATTCTTAAATACATAATGAAGAATTGAACACAGTAATATAGTAAGCATTGGAAAAGATTATCAGGTGATTTTGGATTACCCTGTAGAACCATTAGGAGCAATTCTTAAATCCTCTTTAATGCTCTTTCAGGGATAAAGTATATAAATGATTAACATACATAGGATAGTAGAGTAATCAAAAAATATATTTTGTCATTATTTTAAAAGGAAAGTATGTCTGGAGGGTAAATGTGAAAAAAGACCATACTAAGTCTGTGCTTCCTGATTTGTATTTTATTTTTTATTTTAAAGATTCATTTATTTATTATGTATACAACATTCTGCCTCTGGTTGCTGGGAATTGAACTCAGGACCTCTGGAAGAGCAGACAGTGCTCTTAACCACTGAGCCATCTCTCCAGCCCCTTGTATTTTATTTTTAAATTAAGATTTTATTTCTTCAATGGATTTGCAACATTTCTTGGTGCTTTATAAACTCTCAACATTGACTCGCACACACATATTTTAGTTTTTAAATTTAGCTTTATTTGAATGTGAATTTTACTTTTGTGAATTTTAAAAGGCATGCCTGTGAAATACCCTAGAACAAAAGCATTGCTTTTGCCTGTCTGTAATTCCAGTACTTAGAAGGCCCAGGGAGGAGAATCTTGAGTTTGAGGCCAACTTGGCCTTCAAAAGGAAACTGTCTCAAAAGCTTACAGGTAAACAGATTGGTGTTCTCCCACAAAACCCCAAAGCACTAGTGTTAACAGTAACTTATATGTGGCCTTTCCATCTTTCTTTGTTTCCCCAACCTCCTCACTCAGAGAAATGCTTACTCAGAATTTTGGTTTATTGGTTTTATTTTCCTCAGTTGCCCAGAGTTCTTTGTGTAGGGTTGAGACCTCATGGGCTTTTCCCTGGCCAGTTTAGCTTGCCTGTTGATGTCATCCTAGTTCAGATTATGTTTAAGCAGTGATGTTAGTGAGACATCATAACTATAGCTTCTATGTTACCAGGAGACACAGTCTCACAGCAAACTTCCTGATCCTGTTTTCACACCTTTTTGCCCTCTATTCTGCAGTGTTCCCTGAGTCACAGATGTGGGAGTGTTTTGTAGATGTGTCTGTTAGGACAGGTTCCACAACTCTGCATGCTGATTGGTTGTGGTTTTCTGTAGTGGTTACCATCTGTTGCAAAGAAAAGATTCATTGATGAAGTAAACTTATCTGTAAGGATAAATGTTTATAGATTGTTGTTTGAAATAATAAATTGGGTTTAGTAAATTGGTGGTTGTAGATTCTCCCCTAATAACCATGTTTTCACTAGTGCTAAGTAGAATTGAGACACAGAAACTATATTATTTAAATGACTACTTGGCCTATAAGCTCTAGCTTCTTATTAGCTAGCTCTTATATCTTTGGTTAACCCATTTCTATTAATCTGTGTATCACCATGTGGCTGTGGTTTACCAGGCAAAGTTCCAGCATCTGTCTGCTCCGGTGGCTACATGGCATCTCCCTTGACTCTGCTGCATACTCTCTCTGTATATATCTCTTCATGCCTGGCTATATTCTGTTAAGCTATTGGTCAAAAGCAGCTTCTTTATTCATTAACCAATAAAAGCAACACATATACAGAAGGACTTCCCACACCAGTCATCGTGGTGGATTTTTTTCTTTGAAATATCCTTCTCCATCTCTTTTAATTTTGGTTTGACGTCTGTTTTGTTAGATATTAGGATAGATACACCAGCTTGCTTCTTAGATCTTATTGATTGGAAAATCTTTTCCCAACCCTTTACTCTGAGGTGATGTCTGTCTTTGAGATTGAAGTATTTTTCTTGTATACAGCAGAAGGAGGAATCCTGTTTTCTATCCCTTCTGTTAGTCTGTGCTTTTTTATTGGTGAATTGAGTTCATTGATATTCAGAGATATTAATGACTTGTGGTTATTAATTCCTGTTATTTTGTTGTTGGTGGTGGTGCTGGTGGTGTTGGTATTGTGTGTGTGTCTGTGAGTCTGTATCTGTTTCTCTTCTTTGGATTTTCTCTGTGATTTTTTTGGGTTGGAGTTTTCCTTCTAGTATCTCTTGTAGGTCTGGATATGAATGGCTATTGAGTGATTTAACTTTGTCATGAAATATCTTGTTTTCTCTATTTATGGTGATTGAAAGTTTTGCTGGGTATAGTAGTCTGGGCTGGTGTCCATAATCTTTTAGAATCTGCAATAAGTCTGTCCAGGCCCTTCTGGCTTTTTAGAGTCTCCATTGAAGAATCAGGTATAATTCTGAGAGGTCTACTTCTATATGTTACTTGACCTTTTTCCTTTGCAGCTCTTAATATTCTTTGTTTATTCTGTAGGTTTAGTATTTTGATTATTATGTGGTGAGGTGAGATTGTTGTTTGTTTGTTTTTTTTTTTTTCTGGCCCAGTGTATTGCTGTTCTGTAAGCTTCTTGTACCTTTATGGGTATAGTTTTCTTTAGTTTGGGAAATTTTTCATAGGAGATTTTGTTGAATATATTTTCTGTGCCTTTAAGGAGCTTTGATTCTTCTCTTTTTTTCTGTTTGTATTATTCTTAGGTTTGGTCTTTTAATAGTGTCCCAGATATTCTTGATTCTTTATGTTAGGAATTTTATAGATTTAACATTTTTTTGTGATTGATAAATCTATTTCCTCTTTAGTATCTTCAACACCTGATATTCTGTTTTCCATCTCTTGTATTCTGTTGGTGATGCTTTTATCTATAGTACCTGTTCACTTACCCAGGATTTCCATCTCCAGCGTTCCTTCAGTTTGTGTTTTATTTTTTTGCTTCTATTTACGTTTTCAGGCTTTGAACAGTTTAACCCCCCTCCCCCAGTTTTCTTGACATTCTTTAAGAGATTTATTGATTTACTCCAATTTTCTTTGGTTGTCTTTTCTCCCATTTCTTTAAGTTATTTCTTATTTCCTCTTTAAGGAACTGTTATCATCTTCATACAGTTATTTTTAAGTGCTTCACCTGCATTGCAATGTTCAGGTCTTGCTGTCCTGGGATAGATGGTTTCTGTTATTGATTGTGTTCTTTTTTTTGGCTTTTAAAAATTGTTTTTATAGAGCTATATATTTTTCTACACTCCCCTCCCTTCCTCCCCCTTCCCTTTTTACCCTCTTCCGTGATCACTGTGTTCTTAAACTGGCATTTAGGCATCTGGATTTGGGTTGATTATTGGTCTAGGTGTTGTGTTGATTCCTGTGTTTCTCTTTGTTGGGTGGGTGTTCTCTTCCATGTCTTCTGTTTCTTCTCTAGTCTTGGGGCCTAAGTGGCCAAGGGTTCTGTTGACTAGTGAATCTTCATGTCCAGTAGGGTGTCTCCACTGGGGTTTTGGGGCCTTAGGTCCCTTGATCCGGTCTGGCCTCTGGTAAAGGCGAAGTCTTCTTGGGTCTCTAGATCTGACCTGGTCTCCAGTAAGGCCGGAGCCTTCATCTGGGTTACATAGGACTACCCTGGCCTCCAGTAGAGCTGCTGGGGATGTTCTGTCAACTGGTGTGGACTATGTCTAGGCCTATGGAGTCTGTTGGATTTCTGGAGAAGGGCTGGCCACAGGGAGGATGATGAGGTGGGAGGGTTGGGTGGTGGTGTGGGTCTTGGGGGAGCAGAACCCAGGGGGTGGCAGCAGTTCAGCTGCAAGGCAGGTCAGGCCACTCACCCGCTTTTCAACTGGTGAGGTCTGCAGCAGAGCAGTAGGATTCCTCTGGAATTGGTGGCAGTGCCCAGTTGTGGTGCTGGTTCTGAGATGGGGGGTGGACCACAGGACAGGAGGGTCACTCGCTGGTTTTGCCTAATATGGTCTATGCCTCAGTGACAGAAGTCCCCTGGGGTTGGGGGCAGTGCCCAGAAGCAGCAGGGCCAGGGCAGAACTGGGATAGCTTTGTCCTGGGGAAAGGTCACCGGGGGCAGAAACCAGGGAGAGGTACAGTTCCATTGACAGGCAGGTCACTCATCTGTTCTGGTTTTTGTGGCATGGTACTGTTTGGCAGAAGTCTTCAGGGTAGTGGGAGGACCCAGCAGTGGGGCCAGGGACTAACTGGGACACATGAGCTTGGAAACTGGTCATGGTGGGGGGTGCAGTTCTGCTGGTAGGTGGGTCACTTATGTTTTCTGGCTGGTGTGGTCTCTGCCTCAATCTCTAATTTATTCTTATTGTCAAACTCTTGATTGCTAGTCCAAGGCAAGGCACATTCAGAATGGAGCAAATAAATAAATAAAAACATAATACCTCTGCTTTCATATCTCTTAGACTTTAAAAAAGTCTCCAAATTATGCATGTTCATTGATTAATTTCTTAGTTTGAAGTATTTTTTTCTTGGTATATTTGGACATTTTATGTGCTTATGTATTAAATATGTATATTTTAATTTCAATAATTTTAGTTCAGAAACCTTTGGGAGCATTAAGTGTATTGTAATTGATCGAATTAGTCTATCAGTAGATATTAACTATTTTTTCTCTCAGAAACAATAAACTGAATAGAAATAAACATATCAGTATATCTCTTGGCTTTGTAAACTTTTCATACCGTAATGTTAGTTTATATGTTGATGATCAGGCTTTTACACGAATTTGACTTATATTTGAAATTTAGATTAATATTCCAAAGTTTAGTCTAATAACTTTGAAGAAGCTTCTTTGTTTGAGAAAAGCTAAGAATTTATTTTTTTGCATGGCAGTAAATATAAGATTGCAATAAGCTGAGAATGTAGTCTGTAATGGTCTCAGTATATAGAACAGGCTGACCTTAGACTCATCAGTCCCTACCTCTGCCTCTCTGTTGCTGGGATTACAGGTGCAGGCCATCAAGGTTGACCTGGAAAAATGGTTCAGTGGCACTTTCAAGATATGGAAGAAAACATTACATATCTCTAAGTGTGATAATAGAAAACAACCAACATATGAACAGTAAGGAAAGCTAGATAATTGATGTAGCACAAAAGAGTTCTCTCCCCTTTTAAGGTAACCATCATTAATAGTTGTGTTTAATACATTCTCTGCTGTGCTTTAATGCAGGCATTGTTTTTGTCCTAGAACACTTTCATTATTTTAGTTTTTCTTTCATCTCTTAATAGTAAAATATGGTGAAAACACACTGGCAATCTGAGTTTTAATAGAAAATATGTTGCTATTTCTGTTACAGCTCAGATTTAGTAGAAGCTGTCTGTATTGTCTGGTACATTGGTACTCATAATGTTAAACACCATGTAAAATAGGCCCATATTATATTAAATGCCTTATTTCAGTAACTTCTATACTCTGACCCTTTTGAGTGAGGGGGTAGCATGGGCATGTCTTGTATCCTAGGCCAGCCTCAAACTCGCTGTGTGGTGGAAGGTCACCTGCCCTAGACCCTCCTGCCTCTGTCTCTCAAGTGCTAGGTTCACAGGTGTGTGGTGCCACATCTTGAATCTATTTCCACTTATAGTTAACTTTATTGTGAATTATAAATATACTTTTAGTGATTTTGTCCAATTTGACTAAGTAGTAGATGTCTAATTTACTAATAAGAATAAATTAATTGAATTCCTCTGTTAATAAATGTTGAATGTAAGAACAATAAAGGTTTCAGGGGGAATTCATGATTAACTTTATTTGAAGTGTAAATCTTTATTAGTTTTTGAAGGGAAGTGATTTTTCAATTTGAGTATGTGTATGCATTATGTGTGCAGGTGCATATGTGTGTCTGTGCATGTGGAGGCCAGGACTTGACATGAAGTTCCTCTCTCAATCACGTCCTTTAATTTTTTTAGACAGTGTCTTTTACTGAATCTGGAGCTCAGAGATTCAGGCAGACTGACTGGCCAGCAAGCTCTAGGGAGCCTCCTGTCTCCATCTTCCTAGTTCTAGGATTGTAGGCATGCACCACAATGTCTGTCATTAAAAAATGTATTTTCTAGGTAATTATGTGGATGCCTCTGTGTGTGGATATGTGCACATAAGCACAAGAGCACAGGTGCCCAAGGAGACCACAGAAGGTGTTGGATCCTCATGGAGTTGGAGTTACAGATCTCCAAGCCAGATCTGGGGGCTGGGATCTGAGCTGTGTCCTTAGGAACAGCAACAAGTGTTGTTAACCCATCTCTCCATCATCTGTGCCTGGCTTTTAATGTAGATGCTAAAGATCTGAAGTTAGAACCCATGATGCACGGCAGGTGCTTTGCTCACTGAACCATCTCCTTAGCCCTTACTCCTCACCTGTTGACACACCATACAATCATTTTGTAACTATAGTGATACCACGTTTCATGTATCAGTTTTTTCTTGATTGGCATTTTAAAAATAAAATATATGATAAGCTAACACAGATGTAACCTAGACTGAGTTTTTAAGAGGAAACGATGTTTCTTCCTTTAAATGAAAGTTAATGGTAATTTAGTTTTATAGAGTGGTAGGGATAAGAACTTCTAAGGTTTTATTTTCATGTACACATACTTTTAAGGTATAAGTATGTAATTCTCTTTATTGTTTTCTTTTACTCTTTATATAATTCAATACGCTTGAATTTTTATTTCAGTAAAGTATATTTGGATGACAGGAGAACATTATAGAGTTAGTAAAAGTAAACAGAAGAAATAACAGTTCCTGAGCCAACTGTGGTTTTGTACACCAGTAATTTTGGCACCTGGGAGGTAATGGCAGGAAGATCAGGAATTCGAGGTCATTCTTGACTATATATAGTAAGTTCCAGGCCAGTCTGGACTATGAGACCCCGTTCCAGAGAACCAACCAGATCATTAATCTTTCTACTGTTCAAAAAAGAAAGTCTTAAAAGAACAGTTCCATAGTACAAACATAGTTAGTTCCTTATGTAATTCAGAGATTTGAGGGCTTGGGGTCACTTGATTGGAAAAGATGACCAATGACACTATTGAAAATGCGTTTTGCCTTGGTTTTGTTGAAAGATGTGGCAATGTACTGCACAGATAACACAGGCATAATTTCTACCAAATCCATAGTTCTTTTATTAATATTTTTTTCTTTCAGTAAATAAAAATCTGTTAAATTCTATGCTGTTTGTAGCTAATTTTCATTTTTTTTTGTTGGGCTTTCTGAGATTCTTTTGGCTGAGGTATCATTCTTTTATCAAAATGCTTTTATAAAGTCCTACTTCAGATAGACTATTCTTGGAAACAGAGGGAGATTTGCTGTGCTAATTTGACGTGTTGTGAGTGATGCCTGAGCTCCGGGAGAAAGGTCCATGAAGGAGAGCGATAACACCCTGAAGAACTGCAGAGGTGGCACTGCAGTATTTAGGGCCACTGTTTGTCCAGCTAGAGAGCACCAGCTATTTTCAGACGCACTAGAGGAAACTTTTAGTAGATCATGTTTGGCCACTAAGTGACATATTTTGGCAACTTTTCATAGCATCTGGGTTTCATCTCAGTAGCATGCTTGCTATTGTTGTAGATATAAGCTATTCTTACTCAATTAGGAGAGTGGAATTTGCCATTTCCAATGAGGAGGTGTGGGTGTGTGTGTGTTTCTCCTGAGTCTGTAAACATATAGACTAACATATTTGAGTCTAGTTAGGGCCTATCTACAGAGAACTTACGATTTTTCTTTGTCTATTGGACTAGTATTTTCTTCTCTAATTAGCAAAGAATAATGGATTTTTTTTGCATTTTTGGGTAAATCATCTAAATGAATTATTTTCTTTCCCTAAATTTGACAGCTATACAATGTGTTCATAATAATGTTTGCTTGTTAAAAAAACCCCTTTGATTCTCCTTTTTAAATTCAGAAGCAACATTTTGGTGCTCCTTTCTCAGGCTAGCTGACACAGTTACAAGCCCTTATGATTACCTTTATATTTCATGTTCCTCTTCAGTTAAATTGTATTACTTATGAGAAACATTAAATACTCTCGATTACTTAAATTGTCTATAATTAACAGAAGCAAAATATACTATTGAAATTCTCAGAGAAACAGAACAGCAGCTTTTCTCTATTTTATCAATATGTAAATTTTGGTAAATATTTTTCTACCTAACAGTAGCTAAGTTTGTAAAAGTACATTTTGCTATCGGGTATCATGGCTAGTTATGATTTTATTTAACGTAAATTCTTATTGTTTTCCAACTTCTTGAGGAAAATATATTATTGATAGGATATAGAGGAGGGGTGTTTTCAATTAGAGAAACTGAACTATCATCTAATAGAAAACATCCTGGCTCTCCTAGATTATTGGCAGCTCTGAAAGGCCAGCTTAACTTTGGGTTGTTAGTAAAGTCTGTTCTTGCATTTTAATGGGTAGTTATTTACTTCACTTGGACTTTGATCTCATGTTATTTGAAGGTGAAGTCAAGAACTGAAATTATAGCAGAAAAGGACAGCCAGGACCATCTACTCCAGCATCCATAGTGCACACTGGCAGCCCTAAGTGTTGCTCTAACAGAGGATTCTCTATTCTTGGCCTCATGCCTTTGAGTTTTACCCCATAACAAGCTTTTCACCATATTGATTTTTGTCTGTTTTTTTTCTGGTTTAAACTTTAGTGATTTCCGGTTTGGGACTTGTTTTCTTCTACATGCTTGCCTCAAATGTTGTGTAAGTTCATTTTAATTGTCACCTAAGCAAGATCTGGAGTTACTTAGGAGAAAACGTTCTGGGCAGACCTGTAAGGTATTACCTAGATTAGGCTGAGGTTGGAAGACCCATCTTAACTGTGATTGGAACTATTTGATGGGATGGGATTCTGGACTGAATTAACAGGAGACAGCTGAGTACCAGCATTCATCATTGCTCTCTGCTTCCTGACTTTGAATGCAATGAATGGTTCAGATACTCCAAGTTCCTGCTGCTGTTTTTTGTTTGTTTGTTTTTTGCTATAGTGAACTATGGTTTTGAATTGTGAGCCAAAGTAAAATGTTCCTTCTTTAAACAATCCTGTACAAAAAAGAACTGCTGGAAGAATAACTGTCCCTGATCTTGAGCTCTAGTACAGAGCTATAGTAATAAAAACAGCATGGTGTTGGCATCAAAACAGACAGATCAATGGAATTGAATTGGCCCTGACATTACTCCACACACCTATGGACATTTGATTTTTTGACAAAGAAGCCAAAATTATACAGTGGAGAAAAGAAAGCATCTTCAACAAATGGTGTTGGCATAACTGGGTATCAGCGTGTAAAAGAGAGCAAATAGATCATATTTGTTGCCCTGCACAAAACTCAAGTCCTAGTGGATCAAAGACCTAAATCCAGTTATACACTGATAGAAGAGAAAATAGGAAGTAGTCTTGAATGAATTGGCACAGGAAACAACTTCCTGAATAGAACACCAGTAGCACAAACACTGAGATCAACAATAAATGGGATTTATTTACAGAATGGGAAAAGATCTTACCAACTCCACATCTGACAGAGGGCTGGTCTCCAAAATATATAAAGAACTCAAGAAACTAGACATCAAAACAACAGATAATCCAAATTAAAAATGGGGTACAGATCTAAACAGAGAATTCTCAACAGAAGAATCTCAAATGGGCAAAAGACACTTTAAAGAAATTGTTTAAATGCTAATGCTAGCTCTTTTGCTGAAGAGGATGTGGGATTTCACTGCTGGTGGGATCACAAACTTGTACAGCTGCTTTGGAAATCAGTATGGTGGCTTCTCAGAAAATTGGGACCCAATCTACCTCAAGACCCAGCTATATCATTCTTAGGCATATACCCAAAGGATGCTAAACCATACCACAAGGACATTTTCTCAACTATATTCATAGCAGCATTATTTATAATATCCAGAACCTGTAAAACACCTAGATGCCCCTCAACTGAAGAATGGATAAAGAAAATGTGGTACATTTACATAATGGATTACTACTCAACAGTAAAAAAAAAAGAGTATATAAAATGGCAAAAGTATGGAAAAAGAAAAATAAAACATCCTGAGTGATGACCTAGGCCCAGAAAGACAAACATGGTACATACTCACTCATAAGTAGATATTGGCTGTAAAGAATAACCAGGCTACAATCCACAGATCCAGAAAGGCTAGGTAACAAGGAGAACCCAAAGAGAGAGATGTAGGTTTCTCTGGGAAGGGGAAATAGATGCGATCTCTTTGGTAAGGTGGGGGCAGGGGGTGAGAGGGGAAGGGATAATGGAATGGGAATGAGGGATCGGGTTGGGGGCATGATGGAAGGGGAGAATAATGAAAGGGATATGATGGGAGGCATTCGGGGTTAGGGAGAACCCTGGTGCCATGGAAACTCCCAGGAATCCATATGGATCACCCCAGCTAAGACTCCTAGCAATAGTGGAGAGGGTACCTGAACTGGCCTCTCCTGTAATCAGTTTGATGACTACCCTAATTGTCATCAGAGAGTCTCCCCTCGGTAACTGATGGAAGCAGATGCAGAGTTCCACAACCAAGCACTGTACTGAACTCCAGGAGTCCAGTTGAATAGAGGGAGGAGGGATTGTATGAGCTGGGGGCATGGTGGTCAAGATCATGATGGGAGAACCCACAGTGACAGCTGATCTGAACTAGTCAGAGCTCACAGACTCTGGACTGACAGCTAGGGATCCTGCATGAAACTGACCTAGGTCTTCCGCATGTGGATGGTAGTTGTGTAGCTTGGTTGTTTGTGGGGCCCCTAGGAGTGGAATCAGGACCTGTCCCTGGCGCATGAGTTGGCTTTTGGGAGCCTATTCCCCATGCTGTGATACCTCGCCCAGCCTTGATGTAGGGGAAGGAGCTTGGTCCTGTCTCAAATTGATATGCCATGCTTTGTTGACTGCCACGGGAGGCCTTCCCCTTTCTGAATGGAAGATGAGTGGAT
>LOEQ01002324.1:289059-301949 GCA_001685075.1 Bramus lutescens | reverse complement strand
TGTGAAGAATTTTGTTGAGATTTTGATGGGGATTGCATTGAATCTATAGATTGCCTTTGGTAGAATTGCCGTTTTTACTCTGTTGATCCTACCAATCTAAGAGCATGAGAGATCCTTCCATTTTCTGGTATCGTCTTCAATTTCTTTCTTCAAAGCCTTAAAGTGTCTCTCTTTTAGATGAGTAAATCAAGACTTGATGATACTGATTTTCTTTAATCATGGTCTGTATATAGGAGGCAGAAGAACTAGGGCTTTAGTTTGAGGACAGTCTGATTCTAGAGCTTATAGATATTGCACTGTAACCCTGTCCCATTTTGTTTTTATTTGTTAAAGACAGGTAAACTTCTGAAGACTTATCTGCCATTATTTTTTCCCAATAGCCACAATATGCGAACAGTTCAGTCCAGACTCCATTTTCGGAGCAGTCATTGTCCCATCCCCAACAAGAGGAACTTGAGCAAAAGCTAGCATCTACTGAGAAAGAAGTGTCACAGCTCAATGAGTTTCTTAAACAAAGAATAAACCAATTTAGTGAAGAGAAGAAGAAATTGGAGGAAAAGGTGAGTATCTTTTGTAAGATTATGGTAGATCAACAGCTTTCTTCAACAATGATTGTAATTTGCCCGTTCCAAGTGCTCTATCAGGTTATACATTTATATTATAGTAATTAGTGCTTTATATACCAACTTTCAAAAATATTGTGCTATCATCAAAGATTAAAGATCTTCTTGAGGCATAAAAGTCTTTATTATATTTTTCTAATAGTGAAACTACTTAAAGCCAGATGCCTTCACCACTGCCTCTTCATTTTCCTTATTCTCATTCCTTGTTTCTTGATCTCATTGACTGTAAATTATTGGAATATGAAGTGAAGCCTATTGCCAAAAACTCGCCTTAAACTATTAAGTTGGAGCCCTTTACCTTGAATAAGTAGATTACATGTCATATATATGTGGTTTTGTGTATCTCTAAAAGACCTGTGATCCACAAATGAGAGAAAATACTAAGTATTTATCTTTCTGAGTCTAGCTTAATTTACTTAATGCGATAATCTTCATTTGCATCTATTTTCCATCAAATGACATAATCTTTATGACTGAATTAAACTTCATTTCACACACACACACAAAAGCGGACACGTGAGAGAGAGACAGGTGTGTGTGTGTGTGTATGTGTGTGTGTGTGATATGTCTGTATGTGTTAAAACATCACATTGTCTTCACCCATCTGTGGATCAACACCTAGGATGGTCATGTATGTTGTTTGTTGTGAATAATGCTGTAATAAACATGGATGTGCAGGTTTTTTTGTGGGTGTTAAGAGTTGTTCAGGTATATGCTCAGGAGCAGTTTAGGCTGGATGATATTGTAATTCCATTTTTCGTTTTATGAGTAACTACCATACTGATTTTCTTCACTTCCCCCACATCCTCATCACTGGTCCTGTAATTTGTTTTATTTATGGGAGCCTTTCTGAGAAGGGTGAGATCTAATCTCATTCATAGTTTTAATTTGCATTTCCCTTATGTGTTAAGGGTGTTGAACCTTTTGTTTTCACATATTATCCGTTTGTACTTCATCTTTTGAAAATAACCAGTTCATTCATTTCATTAGCCTGTTTATTGACTGGGTTGTTTGTCTTTTAATTGACCTTTTTTGTGAGTGTGAGATGTGCAAGCTAAAGTTAGGAGAGACAAATGAGTGTACAAAGTCTGAAGTTAAACCTGTACAGATTGGGTCTTTCTGAGGTTCTCTACTCTTGATCTACAGTAGATGTTAACTTCACATAATACCTCAGCCCTAGAGTGGCCTCAGTAGGGAGGCACCTTTATATTAGAATTTTAAGATAGAAAATTTGGTACAAATTCATTTATGGTACGATATAAAAATATTCTTGCTTGAAGTACATAAATTGGCTCACTTAGCATGTTATCTGTTTTAAATATTTGGTAAGTTCTCCTGGCTTTGTAAGTTGTTAGTAACAAAATAACTGATGTATCTGCTTTTCTTAGCTCATGTAAAGTGTTTTGATATAGCTTTGGAAAATGAGAAATTAGAATCTGTCCTCTAGAGATGAATATTTGCTTTGATGATTTAAAAAATACTGTAGCTTCATTTCTGTGTCTTTGTCTCTGTGTCTAATATGGTTTTAAGATAGTTAATTAGTTTTAACATAATTTAAACTAGTACAGTTTTAGCATGATCATAACATTATTTATGTGACAAAGATATAAATAGCATTGTCCAAATTTGCACATGTATAGGTAGTAAAAATTTGATCATTAATCATTTGATCATTAATGCCACTGACTTAGTACAATTTTAAAAATGCCATCACTTATAAAAGTAAACAAATATCTTCCAGATTATTTCAGAGCTATAAAAGTTTCGAGGGAAAAAAATCTTAGAATAAAATAAGGCAGATATTAACTCAGCTGATTATGTTTACTGCAATCTGATACTCACTGATAAATTTAGTGATACCCAGGAATGGAACACTGATTTTGTAATTTTTAGTAACTCAAAACAATAAATAATTGAGGATTCATAATGTTTTCCTTTAGCTGAAAACCAGAGATAGATACATCAACAGCCTGAAAAAGAAATGCCAGAAGGAAGCTGAGCAAAACAAAGAAAAGCAGAGAAGAATTGAGACCTTGGAAAAGTACCTGGCTGATCTTCCAACTCTAGATGATGTACAGAGTCAGAGTCTACAGGTAACGTGGTCAAACACACACCTTTGAAATGCTTGCAAAATGTTTTAGAAACTAGCTACTTAGAAATTACATACTCAGTTACTGCTCCTGAGATAAGTAGATTCTAAAACTGTTCAAAGAGTAAGTAGATCTCTCTTCTGTTTTAATATGTGATTATCTTTGTAATAAACCTATATGGTAACTGTCTAACTTAGCATTCTATTTTTAAACTTTTTTATTTATTGTATGTATGTGTAATGTGTGTATGGAGGTGAGAGGACAGCTTCATGAAGCGGGTTATGTTCCTACCTTTATGTAGGTCCCAGGCTTTAAACTCAGTTTTCAGGCTTGCACTGCAAAACACCCTTATCTGCTGAGCCATCTCTTTAGCCCCTAGCATTCTATTTTTAAAAGGTGGTAGTTTCTAAGCCTAGCTGTTAACTTTACCTCATAGCTCCACATTCACTCCATATTTTGGAGTTTTGTCCAATGTTCTCTGAGTTTCAAGGCTCAAGATACTCAAGACTTTTTGAATATCTTTATAGATGTCTATTTTCTTCAGTTCTTAATCTTGCTGTAATCTTTAATATTCCTTGATCTATAATCTCTCTTCTCTCCTCAGACTTCTAGTTTCCGTTCTTAATTCCTTATTGAGTCTCTTTACTGGTTCTGGTGAAGTCTTCTTAAAACATGAATTCACTTAGTTACCTCAGTCCTTCCAAGCCATGGGTCCTCAACCTTGGCACAAACAAGATTTGGGGAGCAGTTGTTCTTCGCTGTTTGCCTTGTGCATTGCAGAAGAAGTGGTTCTTGTAAGAGTCCTTCTGGCCTCTGCCTCCTAGATGATCACAGAGCTGCTTCTGTCTTCCAGCATAAACAATGGGCATTTATCAGTTTCTCGCGGAAGTAAAAATATCTTCAGTTAAGAATTGTTGACATAACTTTAGGATGTATACAGACAGAAAATTAGTTTATAAATTATAAAAGTAAGAGAGATTAAATATAGAGAGGCACTAAAGGACCAAAGGAGATAACATGAGCAGGAGGAGGCAGGAGTAAAGAATTAAAACACATGGGATCATAATACCTAACACCCATTAGGATAGCCACAACCAAGATATGGTGTTCAAAGACCCTATTTATAACAGTTATTTACAAGAATCAAAATACAGAATCAAGAAGGTGTCCACAAATAGATGAATAGATATAAAATAGATAGTACACATAAATAGAACAGAATATTGTTGGGTCTTATAAAGGAAGGAAATTCTGACATACTCTTCAGCATGGATAAACCTGGAGATCATTTTATAATAAAGTAAGAATAGTAAAATAAGCCAGTCATAAATAGGCAATATTATATGATTATATTATATGAGATTCAGAAGCAATTAAATTACAGAGACATGGAAAGTAGTGTTGCAGGATGCTATGGAGTGGGGTAAATAGTGATTGCAAAGAAATTGAATGGGTCCAGGTGTATAAGTTCTAAGATTTGTCATGATGATAGTCTGGATGTACCCAATCATTAAAAAGTCATACATCTAAACATGGTTATATTACGATGTTAATTTTATGTTTTTTATGTTTTACCACACTTAAACATTTTAAAAATTATGAACCTTTCTATATTCCAGAAAATGTTACTCAGTTTTCTGCTTCATAATCCATTCTCCCAGTTCTTTCAAATACAGGAAGAAGCAAGTGTGAAGTTCTTTAGATAAAATATTGAATGACTATAAGCAATAAGTCTGTTTAACTCTGAGAAGAGTAGTAACTTAATGGCAGTATATTTAGTATTGCATGCAATTCAAACTGTAAACATTTTTTCTTAGCTGCAAGTTCTTGAAGAAAAAAACAAGAATTTGCAAGAGACTTTGATAGACACAGAGAAGAAGCTTGAGGAGATTAAGAAGCAGTGTCAAGAGAAAGAGATGCAGCTCCTGTGCCAGAAGAAGAAGGAAAAGGAGCTGGTGACTTCTGTGCAGAGGTAGGGGACCTGCCATGGCTTCATGCTGTTCTGCTTGCCAATACCAACATAAAGTGTGTTCTACGTAAACAGTACAACTGAATCTACAACAGCAGTAGAGCATATTTCTTACCTGAGTATCTGCCTTACAAAGGTACTGTATGAGTTCATCAAAGGTAATGGATTCAGTTGTAATTTGATATTTTGAAGCATTATACCAGCATCTTGCCAAAAATTTTAGGTGAAAATAGCAAAAGAATGAACAAAGAAAGTCAATTCAACAACTAAAGCCTGAAAAAAATCATTGCAAACTCCTTAGTTGAAGGTTTTATCAAAACAAGCAAAAATTCTAAGCCGCAGAAAATAGCCTGTAGGCCAGGCAGTGGTGGAGCATAACTTTAATTCCAGCATTCAATAGGCAGAGGCAGGTGGATCTCTGTGAGTTTGAGGCCAGCCTGGTCCAAAAGAGCTAGTTCCAGGACAGGCCCCAAAGCTACAGAGAAACCCTGTCTCAAAAAACCAAAAACCAAAAAAAAAAAAAAGAAAAAAAATGACCTGGAAAACACACTGCACTCCTTCCTAGAGAGTGCACCAAAGGTGACTGATGGGCTGTTCTCATCTCGCTGTGAGTGAGTGGCAGATTTTCATGTGCTTTCCAGAGCCACCTGCACATCTTGCCTCATTTCTCACTTTGAAATCCAAGTCTCCAGTGACCTGCATTTGTTGGTCTGCTCAGCTTCTTGCTCAGACTTGGGAATTTTTATTACAAACCTAGAAAATAATACATGCATAAGTTCATATTATTTTTATAACCTTTAAATCTTGTTATCAATCATGAATAGATTGAACTATCTGAAAGAGCCAAATAATAAAACAGCAAAAATCCAGTGCGAGAAATCCAGTCTTCATGAGTATATTAGGAGCTCAGTGTATTCATGTTAATACTGCTTTACTCTCTAGTTTTTAAACATGAAATTTACTCAGTTTACTGTTTTCTCTGAGGTTTCAGTATAGTGAATTCTCTGATTTCTGTTTTTTTTTTTAACACGGAAGTGTTCTTTTTTAAGGTTTATTTATTTATTTATTATGTATACAGTGTTCTGTCTACATGTTTGCCTGCAGGCCAGAAGAGGGTGCTAGATTCCATTACAGATGGTTGTGAGCCACCAACCAATGTGGTTGCTGGGAATTGAACTCAGGACCTCTGGAAGAACAGCCAGTGCTCTTAACTGCTGAGCATTTTCTCCAGCCCCCTGATTTCTGTTCTTGATATCAGTTCCCAAAACTGTCACAATTTTGAGTTTACATTTTTTCCTAGTGTTTTCTTTCTCGCACTTTATTTTATTTTTTTAACAATCTTTTTTGTTTTACATACCAAACCTTGTTTCCTCTCCCTCCCCTCCTTTTACTCCTCCTACCTCCCCCTCCCATCCACTCCTCAGAGAGGGTGAGACCTCCCATGGGTGTCAACAAAGTCTGTCAACTTGAGGCAGGACCAAGCCCTCTCTTGCCCATCTAGGCTGAGCAGGGTATCCCTCCATAGGGAATGAGCTCCAAAGAGACAGTTCATGTACTAGGGATAAATACTGGTTCCACTGCCAGTGACCCCTCAAACTGCCCAAGCCACACAATTGTCATCCACATTCAAAGGGCCTAGTTTGGTCCTATGCAGGTTCCCCAGCTGTCAGTCTGAAAACGGTGAGCTCCCACTTGCTCTGGTCAGCTGTTTCCATGGGATTCCCCATCGTGGTCTTGACCCCTTTGCTCATATTATCATTCCTCCTTCTTTACTACTGGACTCGAGGAACTCAGCCCAGTGCTTAGCTGTGGCTCTGTGTATCTGCTTCCATCAGTTATAGGATGAAGGTTCCGAGGGACCGGGAAGGTTGAGTTGTGGGGATATCAGAGAAGGAGAGCAAGAAGAGAGACGTCTTGATAGAGGGAGTCATTATGGGGCTAATGAGAAACGTGGCACTAGGGAAATCCCCAGGAATTTACAAGAATGACCCCAGCTAAGAATCTAAGCAATAATGGAGAGGGTGCCTGAATGGCCCTTCCCCTCAGATTGATGACTACCGTAATTGTCATCATTTTAATATTTTTTGAGACGGGGTTGCTTTTATGAATCCATAATTTATACCAACTTTGTAGTCTTAAAAAAAGCTTCCTGATTTTCACTAATTTAAACATTTTATCCTTGTTGACAAAAATAAAAATAGTGTGTGAGTTCTGTTTTGTAGGCCGCTGTGGTTGAAGAAACAAAACTGTGGCGCTTGGAGGCTTCCTAGCAGTTCTGGAAGATTACTGAGTGCTGTTTTATCCCACCGTTTTCTTTTGCAGATTGGTGTTCTCTTTTGTTAGGTTTTGTAGAACACTAGGCCACAAATGCTTGATTGGCAAAGATTAGTATAATGTATTCCAGAAAACATTTTCACTCTAAATTTTATCTTGAGGCTGACAGAAATAATATCTTAGAAGATTCCTCTTGCTTTTTGGTAAAAGTTTATTTTTAGTTCTCCAGTATTTGTATTGACAGTGACATCACTTAATGTTGAGGGGTAGGAATTTTATTTACGTTTAGTTGGCTCTAGGATACTTCTTATATTTTGAAAGAACTCCATATGTATGTGTGACTACAAATTATATTATTACATTTTATTTAATGTTTCTAATCTTTTGTTTTTTAATTTTTAAAAAATTCATAAACTCAAAAAGCTTTTCATTAGAAATTAAAATGTAAAATATATAATAATTCATAAGTTAGTTCCACTTTTCAAAAGTTTCCTTCCTTTGGGAAATGGTATTGCTATGTAATCCAAACATGTATGCATGAAAGAAAATTTGGTGGTGGGCAGCAACTTCGTACAGGGCTCCTTATTGTTGGCTCTTTACATTTTAAAGATTTGTGTGTTCATGTGGGCCTATGTCTGTATGGCAGCCAGGGGTCAACTTCTGGTATCATTCATCTGGAGCTGTCCATCTTTGTGTTTGAGGCAGTATTTCTCAGTGGTCAGAAACTTCTTAAGTAAAGTAGACTGGCTGTCAGTGAGGTTCAGGGTTCTGTCTGTTTCTACCTCCCCAGTGCTGGTTTACATGCTGTTCTGCCATACTTGCTTTACTAACGTGGGTTTCGGGGATAGAAGTCAGGTCTTTGGGCTTGTACAGGCTGAGTTACCTCCAAAAATGGAAACATGTTTAATTTTTAAAGTACATTTTATCCTCTTGTAATGCCATTAAGTACATGGAATGTAATGCCAACCCCAAGATGGCAAAATATAATGCACTTGTAATTTGAAAAAGTAAATCCTTACAACAGTTAACAATGTCATACAAAGCAGTGCACCATATCAGTACCACATAAATGATTACTAATGTCGCTAATTATAAATATAGCTGCAGTCCTTATTCAGTCACCTACTGTTACCAGTTCTTTTTCCACAACTACGTAGTGTCATTTTTCTTATTGAAAAAGACAGCTTCAAATTGCTATAATACTTGAAAAAAAGAAAAAACAAAATCAGAGTTATAAGAGAATTTTTTTTACAGTCTTCTGGAGTTTGTTTATTTTGAGACAAGGACTTACCATATGTAGCCTTGGCTGACCTGGGACTCACTGCTTAGCCCAGGGTGGCCCAGAACTCACAATAGTTCTTCTATCCCAGCTTTCCGAGCACTAGGTTTCCCATTAGACGCTACCATGCCTGGAAGATGTTGCAACTTTTGAGACTAATTCTATTTTTCTCTACAGCTGTTATTGTTTGGTTTTGGTTTTTATTGTTAATGGCATGGTCTGCTTGTACCAATTACTAATCTTCTGTTCTGGTGGCTAACATCTTGTTTCCCTGAATCTTTTACTTTTTTTTACTGAAAAAGTCTTTCTTCCATACAGTACATTTGATCATTTTTTTTCTTTTCCCCAGTTTCTAGTTTCCTTCCAGATTCTCCGCCTGCCTACACACACACACGCACACACATGCACACACAGAAATCAAAATAAACAAGCTGCAGACCAGTAAGAAAAAAAACTGCCCAAGCAAGGCAAAATGAGACGAGCCTAAAAGAATTTCATTGAGTTTATTTTGTGTTGCCAGCTATTCCTAGGCATGTGGTCTGTCCTTATGTGGGGTTGATATACCCAGTGAGACTGGATTGGAAGAAACTGACATATTGTTAATATGTCAGAAGAACTTCCTTCATCATAGGTAGCATGACAAAACTAAACTGGTGGTGTGAAAAACCACATTTTTATGTTGTTGGGAGGCCACTTGTTTGTTCCTGACTGCTTAGCCCCGAAATAATCACACAGAAACTTTATTATTTAAAACACTGCTTGGCCCATTAGGTCTAGCTTCCTATTGGCTAACTCTTACATATTAATTTCACCCATTTCTAGTTATCTGTGTATCGCCATGAGGCTGTGGCTTACGGGGTAAAGTTCCAGTGTCTGTGTCTCCTGGGGCTGCATGGCTTCTCCCTGACTCTGCCCTTCTCTCTCTTAGCCTTCAGTTTAGTTTTCCCTGCCTACCTAAGTTCTGCCCTAAACAGGCCAAGGTAGTTTCTTTATTCACCAATGGTATTCACAGCATATAAAGGGGAGTCCCACATCATTCTTCCACATCCTTATTAATTCTGTTGATTTGGCAACAATAATCCCTATAAGCAAACTTTCACTATACTCAGAGAAAAGGCACGAACACTTATCTACATTCTTAATCTCTCTACCCTACTCATCTTGATTAAGTAATACTCTACTGAACTAATGTTTAAAGCAATACTCATTTTGGGAAAAAGGAAAGAATGGTTAGATTACAGAGTTCAGCTTCATGAGATGGACTTCAGTGGGACCTAGGAATGCCACAATGTAAGCATGTAAGCATTCCCAACTCCAATTTGCCATTTCTAAAATGATGGCCAGCCTCTGTCTAGTAATGATCTCTTCTTAGTTTTGTAAAATATGTAGCTATTTCTATATTTTCTGTGAATCTTCAGAAGTTTGATTAAAAAATAATTCTTCATGAAATTGTTTTCTTCTAAACAACAGCTTACAACAAAAAGTAGAAAAATGCCTTGAAGATGGAATACGCCTTCCCATGTTGGATGCAAAACATCTCCAAAGTGAAAATGACAGTCTCAGAGAGCAGAATGCGACTGCCAGCAAGGTTAGTAGACACTGGGAGCAGAGGTCACATCTGTTCTCTGGAGTATGTGTATCTTAGCGTTTTCATGTGATTTATAATTTTAGTGATATTTAATAGCTTGTAAAATATTTAGTTTGCTTTGATTTAAAAAGAAGATAGCAGTTTAATATATTATAAATTATTTAAACTTAAATAAAAGTCAGAACAAAAGGAGATATTTTCTGCTAAATGATTCAAAGTCTGTCTCAAAGTTATTTTTATAAATAAAAAATTTCATTATGAATTGCAGGAAAATATATGCAGTTTTAGTTATGGGTGGTTCAAGTCATCCTTGTGATTTGAAGAATATTTAACTATGAATGCTCTGTAAAATAAAGATATTACAAATGAACTTTTCTTGAAGTATTGATGCTCTTTTAAAGTATTGAAAAAAATTCAGACTAATTTTTTTGCTGTATTTTAGATAATAGAGAGCCAGCAGGATGAAATTAACAGAATGATTTTAGAAATTCAGGTAAGGAATGTTCTTCACGTATTTTAGTGTACCTGTATGCTAATTTATTCTTATTGCCTCTATTACCTAAAATTATTAAAGTATATGAATATCTATATGAAAATATAATACTAATAGTACCTGAGAAAAGTTATAAATTATTTTTATTAATCTGAGCACAATCCATATTGTACATGTGTACAGTTGTGAAAAACCAAAATTTACTAATAAAATAAAATTCTGTTTGGTGAGCCAGTTCTCCCAAGGGGTAGTGAGACTGTTTCTTCCTCTTTGCTGCTCCCTTCTATAATTGGCCATCATCTCTCTCAGATGCTGAGAATGTATTTGATTGAGGTCGCCAGAGATCAATCATAAGAGAGAATGGAATGCTATTAGTCTAAGTATTTAATTTTCATATACTAGTTCCACCTGGAAACATACTCCCAGCCCATTTCTGCCCATTATTTGTTCTTTTCCTCCACTAAATTTTCTTCAGAAGTCTTTGATGTTTTCTCCAGTATCCCCTTGGTCCTACCTAATGCTGAGATCTCTAATATCACTCTGTCTCTCTTGTTTGCTGACATTGCTTCCCCTACTGCCATTGTACTATAGTGCCTATACTTGTCAGGTGATGCTCACCAATTACAGAAATAAAGTAGGGTTGTTATTTGTGGGAATACTTCTATTATATATCCATTAAACAATCAATTCTAAGTATGACATCCCCATAATCTGTTTTTATAGTTCTTCCCTCCCTCCATATCCTGAACATGCCTACCATGTTTGTAAATATGCTCACAATACATCAGGAAATTTGAGTAAAAGCTGTAGTCCACTAAGTGCCTGTGCCCTTCCAAGAATGCCCATCTGCAAAACGTGCTCAGAGCATTATTTAATACAGCGTGGAAACATGTTATGTCCCCAGCCTTTATCTAGAATTGACAGTGCTCCTTTTAGTTTCCCTCTTCCTCCTAATGACACTGTTGCTCTTTCTGTATCACCAAATGGTGATATGTTACAAGTTCATGGCTTTACATTTTACTGAGTTTCTTGAGAATGATGCTCTGGTGGTTCAGCTTGGGAGTTAGGACTTATCAAAATTCTGGACACATATGCACACTTTAAAAGTTTGGAAGTCAACCAATCTTTAATTCCATTATTTTCTCTGTACTTATGAAGCCCTTATCTATATGGTGGATACAGTTCTTAAATTTCATGAGTGAGCAAACCAAGTCTCGAGTCAGTCTGATGGTTTAGTTTGGGAGAATTGGAAATTAAACATCAAGTCCTATTTTGATTTTTGTTATAAAAGTGCCGATTAAAGGCATAAGTAGGACAGAGGGCAGTGACAGAGAGGACTCCACATGAAAGTGTGACCACGGAAGTTTTGTAAAGGAGGTAATATTTTAGCAGAGACCTTGGTGAGGATAAGTAGGGAAAGCATAGCACCTGCTAAGGAAAGGAAGCAGCAGATGCCTTGAGTTGTCAAGTGTGCCCAGTACCAGCATGGAGGCTGCTCAGTTGGGGGGGGCATTGAAGCAGTGAGATGAGTTGAAGGTGATGCAGGGAAGTAGCCTGGGCAAGATGACCCAGTGTTTAGATTTTACTCTATGTATAACGGAAAGCCGTTGGACAGATTTTATTGAAAGATTTTTTAGAATCGTACATTCTAATTCTAACAATGCTTTCTTGGAGGTTCTAGCAGAGAACACAGTTACTTATCTACCTTAAGGGAGACAAAGGTCCTGTATGTAAAAGGTCATCCTTTTGATAGAATATGGATTAGTAAGGAAGGGAGGGCACCCACTCCCAGATTGACTTATGAATCAATGAACTCTGGTAGTCATTGCTTAAGAATTAACACAGCCACAGCACCCTCATTGTCCCTACTGTCAATCATAATTAAATGCTTTCTCCTGTTTCCCATGTTAAATGATTTATCTTTGATTTAAATAATGTTCAAGAATTTCTTAATGTGTTGATTCAAAAAGGTTGAGACATGTATGTTTCTTCAGACAAAGCTTCTGTTCTACAAATTAGAACCACAGAACTGTTAGGTGCTTCCAAAAAGTGGGTCTAACAAAGTTTTGTTAAATTTACAACAATCAATGCATGAATTTTTAAAAAGATTTTTTTAAAGTTATTTGTATGTAGGCTTGTGCACATGAATGCAAAAGCCTTTAAAGGCAGGAATAAAGTGTCAGGTCCCCTGTAGCTGATTGTGAGCCACCTGAAATGGGTGCTGAGAACTGACCTTGGGTCTCCTGCAAAAGTGGTCTTCACTCCTAACTTGTCACCAGTCCCCAACACAGGAATTTTTTCATGAAGCTTGAGCCATGATACCTGACAGTTTGTGTGTATTGCATACATTTCTTCATATTATGGTCATTCAGTATTTATTTGTATAAATTAAAATGTGCATAATTTGCTCCTCAATTTTATTGCAGTCTTTAGTCACATGTAAATATGATTGCATGTAAGTTATGTAGAAGAATGTGATTCATACCATTTTGTCTTTTATCTTGAATACTTTGTTGTCTTTTTCTTAAATTGTTTATTTTAAATACCAGCCACAGTTTCCCCTCCCACCTCTCC
>LOEQ01002324.1:267472-288589 GCA_001685075.1 Bramus lutescens | reverse complement strand
CCTCCCTTTCCTGAAGTTCATCTCTTTGGTTCTGTTAATTTTGTTCCTGTACAGTTGGAAAGACTGGATTTATAAACATTTGGTGGTGTACTTTGTTTTAAAAACATATCAATTCATAAACTATTTTTTCCCTCTGGCATTGGAAATTTAAAAGACCACTTTGAGTTGAAGAAACACTCATATGTTATTTTGCAAGTAGCTAATAAGTGCATTTGATGGGTGAAGTATCACAGTAATAATCTAACAGAGCAATGTCTTTGACTGCTAATTCTTCAGTGCTGTCTAGTTTCTCCTCAGCTGTTTTCAAAGACAGCCTTCCCATAGGTTATATCTGTACTTTTCTTCATGTAGCCAAAATACAAATAAAATACTATGTAAAAGAAAAGCAGAGCATCCCAAATGATTAATATAATCTTGAAATTTAGCTATCACTATAGTAATAATTGTAAAACTGAATTCACTATAATTTTAATGTTCTTCTTTTTCTAATAGTTGCAACACATTTAGGCTTTATAGTGGACAGAAACAACTTTGTGTTACTAGAATTGCATTTTGTACCACTGCTTTTTTCCATAAAACATTTAAATGATCAGAGGTAAAGGTGAACAGTAAAATCTTACGCTATATGCACGTCTCCCTTATTAATACAAGATGAAACAAGACATTGTTTTATAATGAAATGCTATTTATTGAGACAAGATCTTGCCTTGTAGCCTTGGTTGACTTGTAACTTATCATATAGACCAAACTGGCCTCAAAGTTACAGAGAGGTACCTGTCTCTGCCTCCCAAGTGCTGGGTGTCACCAGGCCTTACATGAAGATATTTAAATACATATGTCATCTGCCATTTTACATCCAAAGTTTAAAAAAAATTACCTGGTATAAGTCACTGGAAAGTTTAGTTCAGTTTTAGTTCAGAATTCACCTTGGACTAGAAATAACACTGCAATTGTTGTTAAATATGGAAAAAGCAAAGCTTCATATAAAAGCAGATATTAAATTTGAAACTGAGTCCTATATGAAGCTGAGTCCTGAGTCCTGTAAAGTATAGCTTTTTATACAGTTTGGCTGAACTGTCAAGATGATATTGTTGACTGGGATGAATACCTTGTTGATTAGTTGATTGCGTAAAATTGTTGCTTTTTTTTATCCATGAGACCAGGAAAGACCACTGGCTTTATGAACAAAATAACATTTGCATACCACATTCTTCTATCATTTCTGTAAATTTTATGGTTACAGTTAGAGTGTGATCGAGTTCTTCATTTGGGTATTACCTTCCTTCCTGCTTTGTTAAAACATTTCACTATCATAAGCTTATTTCTAGTTGACTGTCGTCTTTGCATTTTGGATTCATTATCTTGACAAAGGGAGCGTGAATTTAAAAATTTTCAACTCTCTTTACTGGTTTAACATTAAAATGTCTCCATAATGGAAGCATGAATGTCATTAACTGGCCTTTCTAAATTGACATCTGTCAATGAATAATTATTATAACCACAAAATATGAAATTACATTCAGAGGTCATTTCGACTGCCTACTCTTACAGGCATGACTAGGACTTCCATTTTTAAAACTCTTGACAGTCTGTCCTATTTACAACGTGACAAGAGAAGATATTTATACAGTCTCAGAAGATTTGTCCTAATGTTTACCAACAACTTGTAAAGTTCAGTTAGTAGACTTTTCTCAGTAGAAATACTAGAGAAATGGATTTTATGCCAGTAGGGTTCTTTATAGGTGGAATTTGACTTCTTTTAACCTAATAATTGAATTGCATTAATGCTTCCCATTGTTATATAGTATTTATCGTCTACCTTTTGTTAGATTAATTTCATGATATGAAATTCTTCCTAATGCTTAATTTTTAAAAGATACATATGAAATTGCTTCATGTCTTATGGCAAATTAAAATTACCGTATCAAACTTAATAGTTGAAAAACCTACCAGCCAAATATAGTGCCTTCTATCAAAGAGAGGTTAGCATGCTTTCGTATGCTCTTTCTCCAGGTATCTTTAATTCAGGAGACTTGTATTCAGGAGATCTTGCCATGTAGCCTTGGTTGACCTGTAACTTATCATATAGACCAAACTGGCCTCAAAGTTACAGAGACATACCTGTCTCTGCGTCCCAAGTGCTGGGATTAAAGGCAGGTGCCACCAGGCCTTACATGAAGATATTATTTAAATACATATGTCATCTGCCACTTTACATCCAAAGTTATACATATTGTGCATTTGCTTTAAGCACTTTATAATTTTTGCATAATTAAGATATGTCAAAAACTGTAAAAGGTGAATTCAACTTTTGAAGAACCATCTTTTTTGTGTCTTGGTTAGGGAGAAAGCTATTGATGTAAATTATGAAGTATTCTCTTAAGCCTATTTGTGCTGAGTGGTCAGTCACCAAATTTTTCTGGATAATTAGGTTATTTGGGATGCTTTTGGAGTCCTGTCTTTATGAACTATACGAATTCCTATCTGAGGGTTAAATTTGAGCCTGGATTGGACAGACTGTGGGCATCACTTGACTGCAGCCTTGTGTCTAGTCCTGGACCCTCTGTCAGGCACAATCCTCAGTGCTCCCTTCTCTTGAGTGGGAAGTGCAGGGAAGACTGGGTGGGAGGTGAATAAAAACGTTTAATGTTTAGATACCAAGTGATGCCGCCGAAAGATCTTGTTTATGAACCAAAATACAAATCACAAGGCAGAAGAAAGGGAATGCGGGCATCTTTTTCTTTATGTTGTATGAAGTTTCAATAACAATTTTGAGTCATAACTGTCACAACATACTTTTCATGCCTTTGTATTGTACAATATTTTTAGTATATCCAGTAGATGCTCAGACTCAGGTTACAGCCTTAGAGCACTTTATCCCCTTCAGAAGAAGCCCTGTGTCTTCTCATTTTTTCCTCTTAAGCTCTCCTCCCCTCTCTAGCTCTGAGCAATCACTGAGACATTTCTGGCCACTGTAGATTTACCTGTTCCATAACTTCATGTGTCTGTGGCTTTTACTGACATGAGCCAATTGTAAACTCCACTAGTTGCTGCTGATGCTTCGCTTTCAGCTGTTCATGATAGCACACACGGCTTTACAGATCATCCATTCTGGTTCCTTCACAGGACAGCTTCATAGGCTAGTGAGGATTGCTCTGACTGGGGACTATGCTTCCCAGTCACCTGCCTCAGGCCTATAACATCAGTGAATCTGAGAGTAACCTAGCAGTTGCCCTTTGCCACAACTGCCAGTATTGAAATATTTTTTTTTGTGTGTGTGTGTGTGTGTGTGTTGCTTGTATTCTGGTGTCCATGAAGGCCAGAAGGAGGTATCAGAGCTAGAGTTACAGGTATCTGTGATATTCCTTGTTTGGGTGCTGGGAGCCAAGCTTAGATCCTCTGGTAGAAGAGAAAGCACTCTTAACTAATGAACTGTTTTCCAGTACTTCCATTATTTTTGAAAGGACCTTTTAAACATGCTCTTACAAATGAAGCCATTTCTTTGTGGACACATTTGTAATTTCATAGTATGGTCTGTTTGCTCTGAGTGAAAAATCTCTGATGTTGGGGTTATTCAGAAACTTGTGTGTGTGCGCAAACATTAAAGCGTGCATGTGGAGGTCAGAAGACAATTTTGGAAAGTTCTTGCCTTTGCCTTGCTTGAGGCAAGGCCTCTACTTATTGATTTGTTTATATTTGTTTATTCATTCTGCTGCTTCACTCAGGGAATTTACCCTTCAGTAGAAAGAGTAGGACAGCATCTCTCAGCATCCTTGACTTGCTGCTTCTAGCATGTAACCCTGTTCCCCAAACTGAGGCAATAATTACTAGGACCACTATGTTCTTGATAACACCACACAAGGTAAAGTCTTCATCCTTTGTGGGAAGATGGTAGAAGAAAGAAGCCCCGCCTCTTGGCTACCGTGCCTTGAAACTTATCCACAGCTACAGGTAGCTGGGGTAGAATATCAAACATTGATGGGTCCTGTCTCTTGTGGGAAGATAGCTCTCTACCTAGGAGCCAGAGAATTCTAGCAGTCTGGAGCAGAATTTCCATCTTTCTGAGCAGTGAGAGTCTAAAGATGGGGAGGGTTGTGCTTCAGGCACCATGCAGTCCATTGCTGCTGTTTCTGTGTTCTAGTAGGTTTTCCTGAATGAATGTCTTTGTGCTATATGGCCTTTTGCAGTAACTTTTAAATGTCTTCTTTTATATCATTCACCAACTTCACTAGGGAGCAGGCTTGCAGAGCACCTCATGGAGAATGTAGAGCTCCTCAGGTGGTTTTTTAAAATCACATGATTGCAAAATGATAGCTGACTTACAGAATTAGAACTATCATATCTTCAAGTATTATAAACAAGCTAAAATGGCTTATGGTGTTTGCATATTACTTTTAGTTTTTACGATTTTTTATTTTTATTGGAGAGAGAGTGTGTGTGTACCCCACATTTCTTAGTTCTCAAATAGATGTAAGGAGATAGAAATGAAGGGGCCAAGTTCAAAACCTAGATTTCTAAGATTTGATCATCAAATTAGGAAATTCTTTTGGTAATATTTAACAATTACTGGGATATTTAAATGTTCTCTCCCTCACATCACAACTATGTTTTTCTTAAGAAAAGTCTTTATTGTGAATACAGGAAGCTTCCCTGTAGAGGAGGCTCTAATAGAAGCTTCTTACAACAGCATGGACATGTAAACTGGGCCTCACTCAAGTGTGAGTACTGGTCCACATGCATTCAGGGCTTTTGGAAACCTGTTTCTCTTTGAATTAGCATACAAGTAATTGATATCACTACAGACTTTCCCTACAGAGTCTGTTTTTGTTGAATCTTCTCTCTGTCCCTTCTCCCCCAAGTAGCCCCATTCCACATGCGTGGCTTTGATTACCTTTCTTTCATTCTCCCCTCATAAAGACCTACCCCCTCCTGTGTTTTTTCCTTGTCTTATTACCTATATCCATCCATACTCATGTGGATTCTCACAAAAATTAAAATTTAAGACCCAAATATGTGATGAAGCATGTAGTGTTTTTTGCTAACTCTGGCTCCCAATGCTTAGTATAGTTCCAGTTCCATCTATTTTCCTGCAGATGTCACAATTTCATTTTTCTTTATGGCCAAATAAAGTTCCAGAGTGCTTATGTACCACCTTTTCCTGTATCTGTTCATCTGTTGATGGACATTTAGACAGCAATGAACATGGATGTGCAAGTATTTCTCTGATAGAATTCAGTTTTTATGGTATACATCTAATAAACCCCCTGGTTTTTAGTCTGCAACTCAGAATTCTCCCTTCCATATTTGCATCCCTAGGTTCCTATTCCATATCACCACACTATTGGACATACTTGACATAACACATTAAAAACAAAATCACCGAAACTTTTTGAAAAAAAAAATCCACCACAAACACTATCATGCCTCCCAGTCCTGAATTATTAAACTTAACCTTAATTCTCAGCACATGTTTCTCAGGAAATTTCATGACCTTTAAAATATATTTCTCTCTACCCTCCTCCTGTTGCCAGCATCGTCCAAGCTATTTTTGTTTCTCTCGTGGAGTTACTCTTCCTGCCTCTCCCTTGTGTTCACATAGTCTGTTCTCTTGCTAAGTGATACAGTGGGACAAAAATCAGATCACATATTTCTTCTCAGAGCTCTTCAATAGTTTCTTTTATTCAAAATAATAATCCAAGTTCAAATATTAAGTTAAGAAGCCTGTATGTACACACTGGTGTTGCTGTGCTTGGTAACTGTAGTCACTCTGGCTTTGGTGCCTCACTTCCATTTAATCCAACAGAAGGCAATGTCTGCCCCAGAATTTCTCACTGACTGAAACTCTTGGTATCTGGTGGACACAGTCCCTTAATCACCACAAATCTTGGTATCAGTGTCAGCTTTTCCATGTATTTTGTACCCTGTTTTGAGATTTCAATGTCATTTTTCCTATCATTCTCTTTTCCATTTTCTACAAGAGTAAACAAACTAATATACAATATTATACAGCTATAATTTATTTTGTCCTTTTTTTGCTAGTAAAAATTCCACAAAATCCAACAGCTTTGACTGTGTTCACTAATTTATCACATAGTACAAAGAACAGTTTGCTCATAGATAATTGCATGAGGTAGTATTGTTTTGATAACTATTGTAGGATGTGTGTGTGTGTGTGTGTGCTCACGCACACTCATGTATGTACGCAATACTAGTGTGCTTTTCTTTTCAAATAACTCCTTTTAAGTTGGGTTTACAGATTGTGTAGAGTCTGTTGGCAATAACATATCCTTCGTTTGAGTTATTTGTGTATTTCTAGATTCTTATATCTAAACAGTACATTCAATTAAAATTACTTTTCAGCTTCAGAAATGCTCATAGTAAATGCCAGGAGGTTATGAATTTAGTAGAGTCTTAAGACTGTTAAGTCTGGAACTTAAGGAAGATTTTTGACATTTAAAACCTAATTCAATCCTTTAATTTGTGAATTCTTAATGTGGCTAATGGAGCACAAACAGATTGGTATTCTTTATTTCACAACAGCCAAATATTTATTTCAGAAAATATGGATCATTTATTTATACATAGTAGGAAACCACTATTTGTAGCAATTATACTTTTAAAAACACAAGATTTCAAAAATGCCTTGTGAAATAACATTTATTATCCCTTCTTGATAGAACAAATTAGCTGAGATGTCTATCAAATTTTCTAGGTTTTCCTGCATAGGAAAATAGTTATTAATTTGGTATTTTGGATTCTTACATCAAAATAAATACATTGTGCATATGCATTTATAAACACTAGTAAGCACTACAAGAGCTATTGTGAACATTAGGTGAAAGACCAGAACTACTTAAACAATCCTTGTTCTGTTCAGGAGTGGGTGATTGAAAGGAAATAAGCATGATGTTTACTACTTGAATTGCGCTTGACTCTGGAGATCTAGCGTGACAGTCACATTTTTGTTCTTTCATCTATTGAGACAATAGCATTACTTCACTCCAAACCTTATGGATACACGTTTTCATACAATTTAGAATAGATTAACTCTTTTGTAGTTGAGGTGCTGTTGTCAGGCAGCTTCAGCACTGCAGCTAGAGTTATCCTTGGAAGCAGACAGGAATGCATCTGTGAACCCAGTCTCCACGGTGCTTCCCGATACCCGGCCAGTGTGTCACATGAGTCAGATGTTATTTCAGTTTTCCTTCTTGTGACTCTATTGCCAAATACTTCCAACTTCTCCTGATAGAAAGGTTGTCTGTAGCCGGGCGATTGGTGGTACACGGCTTTATTCCCAACATTTGGGAGGCAGAGGCAAGCAAATCTCTGTGAGTTCTAGGACAGCCTGGTCTCCTAGTTCCAGGACAAGCTCCAAAGCTACAGAGGGAAATCCTGTCTCAAAAGGAAAGGAGGAAAGAAAGGAAGGTTTGCCTGTTTTGTAACTGTCTTAATTTAATCTTAGATGGAAACACATTGATCACCAACTAATTGCCCTTCATAGTCAACATGGCTCTGAGTTGATCAAACTGTAAAACACTAAGCTTTTAATGGATTGCATTGTGAAAATAACCTCTTTGGATTTAGTTTTTATTGTTAAAATGTGAGCTTTAAGTGTTTTCTCTGTAATTCTTTTTTTTTTGGTTTTGTTTTGTGATTTTTGTTTGTTTGTTTGTTTGTTTGTTTTTCGAGATAGGGTTTCTCTGTGTAGCTTTGGAGCCTGTCCTGTAAATTGCTCAGTAGACCAAGCTGGCCTCAAACTCACAGAGATTAGCCTGCCTCTGCCCCCCGAGTGCTGGTAGTAAAGGCATGTGCCACCACCACCTAGGATCTCTATAATTCTTATAAAGCTAGTTTTTCTCTATAATTCTAATAAAGCCATGTATCTTAAGAGAATTTCAATTGAATTCTGGAATATAGATAAATAATATTGTCATGCCAGGAAGCATAAATCTCCAGTAGGTAATAAATCACCATATGTAATTAAATCAAATGAAGTTAGAAAACAATTGCAGTACCAGAAATATGTTTAGGGAGCTTTCCTTTTGTGTTGTGTTGCCAAATGCATTTTGAGGGAGTGAGAAACAAGCTTGTGTAAGAAAATATACTTGCTCAAAGGGTTGAGCCATTTTTATCTAGCTCTTAAGCCATTAAATAGTCTTCCAGCATTTTATCAAATGACATTAAAAAAAATTAAGTTAAATATCTGCCCCTTTGTGTCTGCCTCTGTGACCCTCTCCTTCCATCACATGAGGTGATAGTGTGGTACCCGTACTTAACGGATGTGTGTTATTCAGGTCGTCATTATATGAAAGCATGTTTAGTTAAAGGATAAATACAGATTTGTGGAAAAATTATTTCTCCTCCCTGGTTATAAGTTTATTGATTTCATGGTATAACCACATGGGGAAAGTTGCTAGAAACACCTAGGAACCCTAGTTAAACCGTTTTTTTTTTTATGACAAGTCTTCTGTAGTGTGCAGTCTGAATCAGGAGTCAGCTGGGATGACTCAGGTATCCCTAAGGCATTTTCTGTGCTGCTTTGTCATACTCAGGCCTTTGTTTTTCATGGTACTATCTACTACATGATATGCAATTTTATAATGGAGTAAGGAGATTAATTTTCAAAGTTTCCTCTGTCCTGAGTTTGGGCTCATGTTCATTGTTCAGGACAGTATAAACAGAAAGGGGAGCTTAGCTACAAATAGTTTTTTGAAACTGTCTATTCTACTATTTTATACATAAGAAAAATGTAACAAAGTATTGCTTTGTTGCCAATACATTCCTAGCACCAATTAATGAAATGTAGCACTAGCTAGAAACCTCAATTGACATGTTTACACGGGTTAAAAACCTCTTTGGTATTGCTTACCTGTTCTTTTGATCTAATGTGAGCTGTTTTAGAGGCCACAGCTTCAACATGGAAGGGGCTAGGGAGACCACAAATCTTAAATATTTAGGGTATCAGATTGACATGTGCTAACATGTTTGCTTTATAGTTTTGTCGTTGTCATTTTAGTCTATGCAAGGGGATCTTTCTAAAGACAAACGGACTGCAAAGAGCATGGTAGAAGAGCTTGGAAGAAAAGAAGGAAGCCTCCAGAAGTTAACAGAAGCACTGCTCGAAGTGAGTACAACTCCCACCGCCTGGAAGGGCGATTCTCCATCTCTTTAAAGTCAGTGTTTGCTTTCTACGTATAGAACATGTTCAATGGGAGGCTTGACTTGTGTTAAGTAAAGTCATTAGGTTTCAAGAGAAAATTATAAAAAAGGCAAGCCTTCTATTTTTCTTATGTCTTCCCCCATGCATTAGAATACAATTTTTATGACTTAACTCGATAATATTCAAATGTTACACATGCACTAAGTCCCAAAGTGCAAAAAGAAGGCACAGATTGAACATTAGCAAAGTCCTCAAGGGGTCGGCAGTGCTGCCGCAGATCACACTCTGTCCTGAGTATGAGCTGAAGTACTTGACCTCTGCTTAAGGACATGTTGCATACGGTACATGTGTTAGCCATAGTACTGGAATGAATCTCCTGAAGTGGAAGATGTTTTCTTACATAAAACTTTCCACGATATGATTATCATGCCCAATAAAAATAATGATTTCTTGATTTTGATAATAATCTTTATTCACATTTCCCCGATTCACCAAGTATTTGTTTATTTTGTGGAAGACATTCCATCGGGGCCACCCATGCATTTTATTATGGTGTCTTATAAATCCAAGGTGCTTTTCTTCTGTGTTACTGTCTTATTGAAGAAACTAGAAGCTCACTCTTCTCATAGACTTATAGATTGTCACACCTTTAGATTTGCCCAGCTCCTTCCTTAATGATACCATTTGTTCTTTACCCTGTGTTTCTAGTAAGCTAGTTGTTAGAGCTAAAGGCTACATGGAATTCATGCCAGTTGTTCCTGCTATGAATATTTTGTATTGCTGACATATTGTACAATGTTTGATTATCCTTCCTAAGTAGCATACAAATACTAATCTCTCTAGGTTAAAGTGGTGACAGCCTAGCCTTTAAAAAAAAAAATTAAAGGTACAGCCACTACAAAGAGCAGGTGATTTGTGGGACTGGTAGAATATGCAGTTGGCCAGCATATTTCCTAGCATCTACCAAAGTTCATGATTTAAAATTAATTTTTCACATGTAGTTCATTCCCTCTCTCTTTATTAGCTACCATTTATATATAAAAGCAACCTTTTCCTTGTCACCCAGTCTATTTGGTTATTCTTAAATGCAGTTCCATTTGGAAACCCTGTTAAGCTTACTTTTCATGAGTGGGGAGTGGGAGATAATTTTGGAGATGAGGATAGCATTTTCTGAGTGTAGTAAGTCTTGAATCCATGCTGATACTTCAGTTCTGCTCACACAGTTCTGAGATGCTGGGGTTTCTTTCCCATTCATGTCATATTTATATTTTTATGTTTTAAATCATAAAATTTAATTCCTATAAGTATCAAAACATAAATACTTTTTCTTAAGATTAAATAGTTCCAGTTTTCTCCAGGGGAGTCTCACTGGGTATATTAACCACATTTCAAATAACAAACCAACATGAAACAAACTCAGTGGTATTGTAGACTTTTTGTTTCATTTGGATTGTTTGAGCACTTTCTCTTATTGGTCTCTTGCTTGTATATTTTGCTTTCTGTTTTATGGGAGCCCTTTTTGTTGTTTTGGGGGGGATTTGGTGTGTGTGTTTCTTGTTTTATGTTTGTTTGTCTTTGTTTTTTAAAAAGAGAAAAAAAAGGGTATCAAGTTGGGTAGGTAGGAAGGGAATGAGGGAGGATCTAGGAGTTTAGGGTGATGATCAGAATATGTTGTATGGAAAAAGGGTTTTTTTTTCTTTAAAAAAAAAAAGAAGAAAGAAAAATAAATAGTTCCAGTATTGTTAAGTCACTTCTGCTCCTTAACAACACCACGGATGAGGTTTAAGGTGTCCTTGCTTTTTCGCTCAAATGGGTTATACTGTGGGGAATGCATACATAGCCGGTCTGCTTGTTGGGAAAGGAATGATGAGAACCCCAGGCTGCTGGGATGTGATCCTTCCCTTCGATTACTGTGGACGTCAGATGGCACAGAATACTCAGACCTGTAAATATAGATCATTTGTTTCTACTGAATGTATGCAGTTGAATTTGGTTAAAGTAAATATACTATGATGTTTGATAATAGACTTGTTATAGACTTCATGGAAAATGTTAAGCCGTATGACTTTGAATACCTTTTCTCTGTTCTAACAACTGGCTTTTTTTTTTTTCTTTATCCACTACAGAACCAAAGACAAACAGGAGAGACATACTCTTTACTGGATCAGGGCCAGGAAGCAGAGCAGTCTGGGCTGCAGACCCTCCGTTCTAAGTGGCCTCTCTTTGATCTGACTGTGATTGACCAGCTGTTCAAGGAAATGTCTTATTGTTTGTTTGACTTGAAAGCATTGTGTAGCATTCTTAATCAACGAGCTCAGGGCAAGGAGCCTAACCTGTCGTTATTACTGGGAATCAGATGTAAGTGGTTGATGCTTTTATTCTGATTGCTTTTTCTGTGTTAGCTTTGTGCTCTCCTTTTCTTTGACTTTATTAAGTCTCCAACTCAGCTGGTGGTTTTAGGTTTACCTCTCACCAGTTCAGTACTAAAACTGATGTAAATTTGTGGAATCCAGCAAGGGCGTAGTTGCAGAATGCCTGGAGATGTTTACTACCCTGGCTCTGAGCATGGCCTGCAGTGCTCCTTAGCAGTGACTTCCCATTTACTCTTCTAAAAGTCGGGATCTTTCTTCATGCTGCTCTTCTACAGCATTTACACAGATGAGCAGTAAGATAATACTGCATTTGTAAGTGTCCTGTGTCCTGTGGCTGAATGTGAGTGCCAGTCGTTTCAAGGGAGCCACATTCTCTCCCACAGATGTGCTGCCTTTAGCACATGTGACTTTTATGCTTTCTTTGTGACTTCTCTCTACTCTGTCTCAGTTCTTTCCCCTTCTGCCTGGAACTGTGGAAAAGTTGTCACGGTAATAAACTAATACAAGCCTCCCTTGGGGTTCTTTCTGTAGGAATGCCCATCTCTTTGTGTAGTTCTCAGGAATAGAATATTGTCTTATTAATAGAGAAGAAATAGATAAGTAAAAAGCTTAAAAACAGGGTAAGGCTACACAAAAAAGTTTGTGATAGAACACGTTCTGTGGAATGTTTGCCTCAGTAGGGTTTGTGTATGACGAGAATATTTCTATTTTTCTCCAAAAAATATTCTACTATATTACCTCATAATAGGTACTTTGGCTTAAAACAAATGCTCTTAAAGAATGTCACTTGTTAAATGAAACATATATTTGTATTAAACAAGGTCAGCAGAATTTTACCCTCACTTCATAGAGGTATGTTGACATGCTTAAATGTAGGCATGTGAAAAACACTGGTCAGTATTAGTCAGCAGATATCAGACGCCTTCAGTGGTGTGGATACTAAGTTGGGTCCTGTCAGTGCAGATCATTAAACAACCCCCTCTCTCACATTAACTGAATTATTAGATCAATGCAGTAAGTACTGTAATTGAGATGTGATCAAAGAACAGTCATAACACAAAGAATAGAACTAATATACATGGGAAGGGCTGGAAAGGCTTTGTGGATCTTCGAGAAGATGCCAGATGATCACTGACACTGGTTAGAATGGATCTCTTGGAGGAAGAAACAGAAGTTCACATATCACAGATTTCAGAGATGTAAAATTAGTTTCCCCTCAGTTATTTTCTAATCTATATTTTAGTATAGCATTTGTTAGCCTTTACATTAATAGAGTTATGCTAATATGAATGCAGTGAAGGTTTGTGACTCCACCACCTTCGCCACCACTAATCCCCGTGTGGCTTTTTTCAGATTTTCAGGTCCAAGCTCCAAGTCCTTACCTTACATGTGGTATTGTGAAATTCTGTCAGGCCAGCTACTTTAAATTGCCATGTCATGCGTCCTTCAGTTGTTGATTGGCAGACCTACCCTAATTTTTGTAAAATTCTCTGCTTCCTTGGTTTTCCTGACATCATTCCCAAGTTCTGCTTCCACTTTTAAGACTGCTTAGCCTTAAGATTCTCTAGACTTTTCTGCAACTTTCTTACTGGGTTTCAGCTGGGCACACTGTTAGTCCCAGCATTTGGGAGGCAGAGGCAGGTGGATCTCTGTTAGTTCAAGGCCAGCCTGGTCTACAGAGTGTTACAGAATAGGCAGAACTGCATAATAGGTCCCTGTCTCAAAAAAAAAATCATATTGGAGTACACAGAGTTATTAGTCAGTGGGTATTTTCATTTGTTTCTACTTTTAGTCCCTATTCTCTCTGAATACTTCAATCTTTTTCTGTTATTGCAATACTTTCCCCATGCAGATACTGATCTCTCACCTTGTCTAGAAGGCATCTTTGGTCTCCTGATTGTAGTCAACTCTTTCTCTCTATATATATTCACACTGGCTCTTTCCTAGGCATTAGAGACTCAGCATGACTCAAGTAGAGCCCCACTGTCCCAACTTGCCCTGCTCCTCAGAGTACTTAGAACAACCATATGCCACCTGATCCCAGTCCTTGACCCTCGCTGTTGGCAGTTGAGCTCACTGAGCTAATATTTACTCCTACCATTATGTCAGGCTCACATAACCCTGAACTGGACCATTACCCATATTATTCATCCTCCTTTCCCTTCCCATTTTTCATATTGTTTTCAGGGTTTTGTCTAAACCATAATGTTTTTCCTAATATCCTCCCTGTGTTAGAATAGGTTCTGCTTATCTCTGTAGCTTATTTCTTATGCCTCTTCTCGCATGTATTTTGTCTTCTACTGTTTAATGGCTAGACACTACTAGTCTTGTTTCTCAGATTCTATCAGACTGCTGTGTTCTGTGCTTTGATAGCCCACCAATGAACAAGTCCCAGGCATTACTCCAGTTAGGTCTATGTATGTTTTGTCTGTGCTGCTGTCTCTTCTGGGTAGTGGTGAGTCATCCACAATGTACTCTATGCCCAGTTATTTATGGAATCATTTGGAAAGCATTGAGAATAAGTCATTGACTTCATCCAGCATCATACCTTGATTATGGCAAATGTTCATTAGTGTTTTAAAAAACAGTTATTTGGGGCTGGAGAGATGGCTCCGTGGTTAAGATCATTTCCTGCTCTTCCAAAGGTCCTGAGTTCAATTCCCAGCAACCACAGGTGGCTCACAACCATCTGTAATGAGGTCTGGTGCCCTCTTCTGGCCTGCAGACATACACACAGATAGAATATTGTATACATAGTAAATAAATAAATATTTAAAAAAAACAGTTATTTGGCTCCTGTGCTGGAGGATGAAAGTTTATTTCACATTTTTCTTGCTTTTTTATTGGGACGTGCTTAAAAGGAAAAACTAGAGCAGATAATTAAGAGCTAGCTGCTAGACCCTCATCTTCATTATTCAGACTTTGGGTCATTCTCAATACACTTGTTTCAGTTGTTTGAGATTATATGGTCCTAATACTCTGGATATATCTTTGAAACTAATGTCTGCATGCCAGTAAAACTCCCTTTTGTAATCATAAAATTTAATACATTTTGTCTGTACAAATAATTTTCAAATTTTGTCATTGGGAAATAATTAAGTATGCTAGTAGAGCTTGAAAAGAGATGTGAGAAGTGGCTCTTTGTCGCCTTGCTAACTAATATTGCTATTCACCAAGCATGCTGAATTTGTGTATGATATATGAATCTAATACATTTCAACCAGCAGTGGTTTTTGAAGACCACGCAGGTAGGGTCTTTTTAATCTCAAATAGTGTATAATTTGAACCTAAGCCTCACTGGTATTCATTGTACAGCATCATGTTTCCATGAGAATCTTGAACTGTCTATTCAGAAACCTAAGATGTTTCTCTCCATGCTTTCTTTACACAGCAATGAACTGTTCAGCTGAAGAGACTGAAAATGACCACAGCCCCGAAGCGCTCACTAAAAAGCTCTCAGATGTGTGCCAGTTACGGAGGGACATTGATGAATTAAGGACTACAATATCAGACCGCTATGCTCAGGACATGGGAGACAACTGCATTACCCAGTGATCAAGTGTTGGGCTACAGCAGCAATGATCCATTGTGGAATGCTGCTGTGTTAGACTCCTTTGGTTTTTTTAGGACTTACAAGGGAAAGGTGAAGCTCCTTGTAGTGGACTTCAGCTTTCTTGTTTCTGTTGTTGTTAGGTTTGCTTTTCTGAGGAAGTTTGAAGGGGCTGATCAAATCAGGCAAGCAATCATGTTACTATTTGAAAAATGAGATAATGTCTGATAGAAAAAGAACAAAACAACCTGCATTTTCAAACTACTGATTGTAGGACCAAGCTGTGAACAGTGCTCTTCAGATAAAGGCATAGGGTTTCCTTACTCCTTTCATTTTGTGTGCGTACATGTGAGTGCTCGTTCATTCTCTTGCTTGATCACTCTGTGTCTGTCTGTGTGTGCTTGCCATGAGTGTGCATTTGCATATGCATGGACTCTGTCAACATAATAATGGGATTGCAAGGGTCAAAGCAAGACTTTGAAAGGCACACACTGTTGAGTCTTCATTTTGGATTTTTCTAGGCAGACTGACCTGATCCAGTTCCAGGGCAGTGTTCTAATACAGAAAGCTAGCAAGCAAAAATCATTAGTACTTTAAAAAGTGGCTGTATTGAGATGGTGCGATTGCAAAGTTGGGCTGATTTTGGCACTGAGGACAGCTGTTTTTTCCAGAGTGGTCATAGATTGTCTCAGCAGTGTGAAACTGCCATGAGGATTTTTCCATTGACTTTGTATGAAAAGCTAATATACAAAAAGTAATTGCAATTAATTTCAGCATACCCCTTACTATTTGTAATCTTTATTTATGATATATATGTAAAGAGCCATATAAAATGAATAGGAGCCCTCTGAGGCCTTCAGTGACTAGTATAAAAAGGAAGATGATAAAGTAACTCTGGCAGGGCTGATTTTTGTCCACACTTAGGCACTCACATTTAAGCAGTGTCGGGCCTGCTTTAAACTACTTTAAGAGAAAGCCAACTCATTATTCATATATGAATTAACAGTAACATAAAACAAAGCCTAAGGCTCAATGATATTTTAATTATTAGATTTGTTGCATTACAAATAGCTTGTCATGGAGTGTGATATTGCTTAGGTTAGTTCATTTGGAGCACAGGGTACTACTACGTAATGCAACTCATTTGAGCAGATACAGTCATTTAAACTTCAAATAATATTGTCTGTGTATCATTTTATGTTTTAGAAAGATTATTTATTTTATTGCCAGCTGAGAACTCATTACAATCTTTTTAATACAGGCAAAGCATTGCCTTTTATCGGTGTGTTTTCCCTTCCTTCCTTTCCTTCCTTCTTTCCTCCCTTCATCCCTCCCTTTCCACTTAATGCAACCCAATTTTCTTCAGGCAGGACTACATAGGTGGGGAGAGTAAAGGGTGTGCAGCCAGCAGGATAGTACTGTTGACTGACATAAGCTGTTTTCTTGCTAAGCTTATTCTGGTAGAAAAGATTTTTCTTAATCGCATCATTGAGAACTTAGTAGGACAGGCCTTTAAGGAGATTGCTCAGGAAGATGATTAGTTCAGAACTGAACTGTCCATATTCATTTGGTAGTTATATTTCAGTAGTTCATTATACTATATCATAATGACAGATTTCCCTTCTATTTAGTGCTAAATCCACTCTACTCCTCTTGGGATCTGACTACTAATAAATCAGTGTGTTGAAGCAAGTATGCATCCTAGCTTTCTAACCCAGAGAGAATTCTCTCTAAGAATTAGGTTCTTTAAAAATGTGTTCATTGGGTTTTGGGGGTAATGTTTTGATGATAATCAAGAAATTGTTCACTGCAAAAATATATGCTATGCAAAAAGTAACATATGTGTAGGTGGTCCCAAACTGTAAAGTCAGATAATAGCATCTACATGGGTCAACCACTACAACAAGTAACAGATTTACTTTCACTTTGGATAGAGTCCTCCCTGTTCTTTCATGATGTCAGAAATACAGCCACCTAAAACCATAACCCTGTAGAGCAACTATTGCTGATGTGTGTTAGCATCTTCTTAGAGTACCTAAGTCCTAGGTTCTTAGTTTCATGCTTTGAGTTTTTATACTTACTGATTTTTAAAACAAATTTACGGTCATATACACATAGAGAGAGACATGCACAAATACCTTTCGTCTGGCCGCTTGCAATAAATAATTTTTGTTTTGGCTAGTTTTCTAAAACTTAATAAATTTAATTCACATGTCTTAGAATAAAAATTTTTAATTAAGAAATTGCCAAACTCTTATTGATACATTTTAATTTCTAAACTGTATACTACCATTAAAAAGACATTCAGATGTGATAGATTTTGATTCATATTCTGATATAATGGACTACAAAATACTAATCTCTTACTGGAGTCTAGAGTTAATGAAGGACTGTGATAGCAAGGAGTCAGCTTTGGAGGGAATTTTGAGGAAGACGGAGCTAGTTGTGTTCTAGTCAGTCAGTATTTCATTTTCCAGAAATATCTCCTTCCTTGAGACACACCCATGTTAGAATAATATTAATATCACATCCCATTGAAAACAAAAAAATATCATTAGGTCAAGTGAGATGGCAAACAGCAATTCTATAGTGTTTTGTCCACATTTTGAAGTAGGGTGTACATGGAAGTTACTATAATAACATAAGCCTACAATAAGAAGGAACTTAATTCTAAAGTAAATCTATCTGTAAATTTTCATATGCAATGATTTTTTCCTTTATGCCTTTGTGTATGTATGAAGTCTTATTCTCCTAAGAAGTGTTACACAGTATTTTATTTTTAGTCTATTCAAGGTGAAGCCTTTTGAACACAGCCACGTAGAACAGAGGTAGACTGACAGTTGCTGAAGGAACGTCACTGGTTACCTATGCCAGTAGAACTAGCTGAATCAAGGACACAGTAATGCACTGTTCTCGCGTGTGATGTCTGAAAAGCAGACTTAAACGTAGTGCATTTCCAGTGGTGTCTGGTTGTAAGATTGTGAGTCTTGACAAGTTACATATACAAGAATTTTATTCTAAAGAGCGTGGTCCCTTTTAATACTTGGAATGGATTCACTATTTAAAGTTAGCATTATTATATCTTAGTGATGGTTGTGGGATTTTTAATTTTGTGAAACTGAATTTAACTTTCAGTAGCTTGGTAGAAAAATATCAAGAGCTAGAAAATGTTGCTAAAATGAATATTGGACAGTTCAACTTAGAACCTTATGAGGATATATTGTTCTTGTTTCAGACTTATTAGGAATCTCGCACAGGTTGTAAAGGGACTGTTTCATTGGAGAATGCTCTTTAAATATCAGCAATATTGAGCAACAGGAGCTGAGCAACAGGCGATTTTGCACAGTACTGTTCAATGCTAGCACACGTCTCGTTTGGATTGCTGGAGTTCTTGTCTATATTTCTGTCACTGGATATATGATGCAGTGATAGGATGTTCTCTGAATGGCCACACAGAGCAAGCAGATGACATTTGGAGCCACCAGTAGTGCTTGCTTCCCTATCGTTTCCATTTCTGACAGTTCTTTTCAGTGCTCACGAACGAAGAGAAACTGTCTCCTGTTTGGTAGAAAGAGTAAAATTTCAATTTCACCCCCAAAACACACTGATGGTAATTGCTGTATGAATGCATCATAGATTTAATCATGAAAGGGAATGATTGAGATTCTTCTTATTTAAATGAATTATTCAATATAATAGAATGTACTTTGAAATCAGTAAGTCATTGGCAATACTGTTGCAGCTGCATACAGAGAGAACCTTTTGTGCCTTTTTGCCTGCAGTGTTTATTTCTCTTACATGAGCTATGAGAATGTTGATTATTGCACCTTGTTCTTTCGTAAATAGACTTAAGAATTTTTCTAAAAAGAGCCATTTCTTCTTAGATGATAGTTACCTTAGTAAACTTGAGAGGATGTATATCATATTTGGATGTGTTTGAAGCCCAGCCTTTTCTGTATAAAGAGCAGGAAATTCCTTTAAAATGTCCTCATTTGTATGTATGTATGTGTGTGTATTTATATATATTATATATATGTAGTTATTTAAATACTTAAGCATGAAATTGGCATAATGTTGGTGTGGTGACCAGAAGTAGTAAGGTGCTAGACGGTCACATTAAAAGCACAGCACAGCAGAGTGTGTAATCAGTCACTGACTGGTGGGTTTGTAAACTAGGTTCAGTTTTTGAACCACCAGAATACCTCATGTGTAAATACAGTGTTCATGGTTTAACTGAAATACAGTTATTGTTAAAAAAAAAAAAGTNAGTGAAGCCACTGGCTGGCTTATGCCTTCTGACTTTGTTTTTCCTCCTTTTTGGAAAGGAGGAGTTTTGGTTTTGTTTTGTTTTTTAAATAGGGTTTACAGCTAGAAATTTGAATGCCAAAGTTCTATTTATTAAACTAAGAGAAAAAGTTTTCAATGTTAATGGCTAGTATTTTTCCACTGGACTATTATTTGTTGATGTGGGAATTTGTATTTACAGAGAAATAAATTTTTTACAAAAATATTTTGCCTTTGTGGTACCTAATGTTGGTATAAAAATGTATTTGAAATTTCAGGCTCTCTAACCCAAGGTCTCAATGACCTGACTTTTAAGTAAATGCTTTCCATAAATATATAGAAGAATCTTGGATCAGAATACAAGACTTGGGCTTTCTAGGTCTCTCTTATTTCATTAGCTGAAAATCATTGCCTCAACATCTTTCTGGGAAGGTGGGAAGAATTCCCACAACAGGTGTAATAAGTGCAAAGTCAAGACTGCATACATCTCAGCTAATAGAGCTGTGCTCCCTCAGGGACTGTGTACACTTCAGCTGATAGAGCTGTGCTCCCTCAGGGACCTGTGTACACCTTAGCTGATAGGGCTGTGCTCCCTCAGGGACCTGTGTACACCTCAGCTGATAGAGATGTGCTCCCTTGGGGACTGCATACACCTCACTCACCTGATAGTGCTGTGCTCTGTTGAATGAGGGGGCTGCTTGTTCATCCCGGCCACCCAGAACCAAAATAATCACAGAGAAACTATATTAATTAAAACACTGCTTGGCCCATTAGCTGTAGCTTCTTATTGGCTAACTCCTATATCTTAATTTAACCCATTTTTATTAATCTGTATATCACGAGATTGTGGCCTACCAGCAAAGTTTGAGCACATCTGCCTCTGGCTGTGGATCCATGGCATCTGTCTGACTCTGCCTTCTTTCTCCAAGCATTCAGTTCCACCTTCCCCACCTACATAAGTTCTGCCCTATCAACAGGCCAAGGCAGTTTCTTTATTCATTCAGCACATAGAGGGGTCTCCCACATCATCTCCCCTTTTCTGTTTAAATAAAAAAGGCTTTAACTTTAACACAGTAAAATTACATATAACAAAACAGGTATCAAGCAAGAATTACAGTTACAATGATTATATCTATACCATATCTAAGCAAAACTATATACCTATCTATTCTTCAACTCCATTAAAGACTCCAGAAGGATATAATATTACCTAAGTAAACAATAAGTTCATTTAAAGCAACTTCCAAAACTCTAGAATTGACAGAGACTTCTCACTGCCTGGACAGTTACCCAAAGTTCTTCTGTACTGTTGGGGCATCCAGTCTTCAGCCCACAGGCCCATGATATCCAGCATACGTTTCCACAAAGCAGGAAATTTCAAAGAAAGTTCTTCCTTTATTGGCAGTTTGTCAGTCATTTTCTTCTGTATCCTGCAGACTATCTAGCAGACTCTTTCATGAAACAGGTACCCTGAAGCACTGTCTCACCTTTAGGCAAGTTCAATAGTCATTTCTTTGTGGATCCTGCGTGTCCAGTTAAGCAGTCCAGGCAAGAGCAGTGTCTTGTCCAAATGGCTAACCAACTCCATAAGGAGCCTCTTCAGTGCCCATCATCCTCTTGGAGTAGCTTGGTGCTGCCAGGAACAGATGTGTCTCGCTGTCATGAAAAGTTCTAAGTTCTTAAACATTTTAATTGCCATATTCTGAAGGCCTCTGAAAGATTTGGAGAATACCTAACTAACATATATATAT
>LOEQ01002324.1:252926-267310 GCA_001685075.1 Bramus lutescens | reverse complement strand
AGGTTCATCTCAGTCAGCAGTTGTGTGAAGTAATTTTTTGAGGGTGTTCACAGCAACCTTTCAGGGGGTCTTCCATCATACCACACCAGTCTGGAAGCAATCCACAGGTTCTCATCCTTTGTGGAAACAAGAGAAAAACCTCTTTCCAAAGCAATATATCCTTATACCCAAATTTGGAAGTCATCATACCTTTATAATATACATGTTGGTTTAGCATAGCAGCCCATACAATGAAATGTCTCTCTGTACTTAGCTCCTTCATAGTCAAAAAGTTCAAAGATAACACAATAACATACATAATCCAGACTCTCTGTGAAATTTCCATCTTTATGTGGCTTATTTTTACTCTATTGCTTTTTAATATTTATTTTATTATCTTTTATCTTTACTCATTTATAACTGTCTTTGTCTCTTTAAAGACTTTTTTGTATTAGGATTCTCTAGAATAAAGACTATTTAAAAAATATTTCCTTCTTTTTCAACTCTACTCTTTTTTCTTCTCTCTCCCAAGTCTACATACATTTATCCAACATTGTGACTCATCTGGATTTGTCTTTATTGAATATCTGTAATTCTTTACTGTCCAAGAGCACTTTTTAAAATGCTAAGGGCTTTTTAAAAGTTAAGCTGCACCATTAGTATGCCTGCTTGCTCCACACAGTCCCTCATGGCACATGGCAGAGCTGCTCACAGCCTCTGAGAGACAGGCACAGTCCCCCATTTCTAGGCACACAGCCGGTCCATGTCTCCATCAAGCAAGCTGCAGCAGTCTGCTCACAAACCCCACTCAAATGCTCCATCTCCTGAAAGAGCCAGAGGTCGCACTGGCAGCATAGCCCAGAAAGCTGGCATTATAAAACTGCTGCAGCTTTTTTCCTGCTATGGCTGAATCAGGAAAATCTCCCTTAAAAGAAGCTGCAGCAAGCTGCCAGCAAACAGCAAGAAGCTGTGTTAAACTTTGTATTTTTTTTTCATCTAGAATTCATTTTCAACCCTCTCAGGTTTTATGTGGATTTAATTGTCCACGTGGGCACCAATTTGTTGACTGTGTACATTTCAGCTCCTAGTGCTATATGTAGCACGATTAATAAAAACCCAGAGATAGATAGTGAGGTTCATCCTGAAGACCAGACAAGCAAAACAGCCAGTCATTGGCTCTTTCCTGTACCTCAGTCTGAAATGATGATCTTCCCTCTAGGAATCCTCAGAATGAGAATGAGCCTGAAACCTGTTTTCTCCCATTTTATATTCCTCTTTAGTGCTGGGATTGAAGGCATGCACCACTACTGCCCAGTTTTTATGGCAAAACTAGTGTGGCTACTAGGATTAGAAGTGTCTGTCACCACTACCTGGTCTGTCTGTATGGCTGATCAGTGTGACTGTTTTACTCTCTGATCTTCAGGCAAGCATTATTAAAATATATGAAATATCACTACAGCTATGCTCCCTTAGGGACTGTGTACACCACAGCTGATAGTGCTGTGCTCCCTTGAGCACTTTTATAATCTTTATTGACATCAGAAGTCATCCTAGTTATCCAACAGATTTGGCTTCAGTTTTCCAAGTTGGGCAAATGAGTCAAATCTTTTCATCAAAGAATGGGACTTTACTGAGTTGGTTACAAATGAAGCCAAGTATAGGGCTTTCCATTTTATTTGGGTTTGCCGGTGTAGACCCTGGTATGTCCCGAGAATATCAGTCTTGCTCTGAATTTCTTATGCTGTAGGCTCACAATCTCCAGGAAGCTGACTGATCTTTGGTCCATGGTATCTTTTCCAGCACAGCTCACTACATACTATTGAACAATAACTTACAGGCCATCTAAGAAATTAGGAGGAAAAAAGGTTTAAATCCTAGAATCATCTGAAAATGAAATCACCTCACATCCAAACCTGTGAAAACAGTTCTAAAAGGAAACTTTGTACTTACAAGTATCTTCATTAAAATTGTATCTGAAATAAGTAAGCTGATTATGCATCTTGTGTCCTAGAAAAAAAAGACAAATTTCTTCTTCCAATTCTGCCCTTAAGAACTCCTACTCAAAGCCCTGGGATCCTAATTTTTACTTTTATAAAGAATGTAACTGTACACATGCATTTACAACCTTTTCATGGGCATCTGCTTTTATTTATCTCAAGAAAAGGATGATTTGGATATCTCAAGTCCCTAAGAGTTTCATTTCCTGCTCAGAGTGGTATATGTTTAGCTCTAAACTCCTGTTGAGAAGCGATCTAGAGGTAGAGACTGACACATAAGAATAGTGGATAAAGTGGGAATCTTTCCCTTTTGTGATCACACCAATATTTTATTAAAAATAGCAGTTTTCTTCAGTAGTATTTATAAAGAAGCAAGAAATAACACAATAGAAAAAAGAAAACATCTTCAGCAAATGGTGCTGGTCTAACTTGATATCTGCATGTAGAAAAAATGCAAAAGGATCCATATTTATCACTCTGCACAAAATTCAAGTCCTAGTGGAACAAAGACCTCAACCTAAAACCAGACACACTGGACCTGATAGAGGAGAAATTATGAAGCAACTTGAATGCATTGTCACAGGAGAAAACTTCCCGAACAGGACACTGGTATTGCAGGCATCAAGATTGACAATAAATGGGACCACATGAACCTGTGAAGCTTCCATAAGGCAAAGGACACCAACAATAGGACAAAACTGCAACCTTCAGAACTGGAAAAGATCTTCACCAATCCCACATCTGACAGAGGACTGATTTCCAAAATATATAAGGAGCTCAAGAAACTAGATATCAATCAACCAAATAATACAATTTAAAAATAGGGTACAGTTTCAGAGAATTCTCAAGAAAGGAACTTCCAATGGCCAAGAAAGTCTTAAAGAAATGTTCAACATCCTTAGCAGTTATGGAAATTCGAATCAAAACTACTTTGATATTCCATCTTATACCTATCAGAATAGCTAAGATCAATAACACAAGTGACAGTTCATGTTGGCAAGGATGTGGATTAAGTGTGTGGTAGTTTGAATGTAATTGCCCCCCAAATATCACAGGGAGTGGCACTATTAAGGAGGTGTGGCTTTGTTGGAGTGGGTATGGCATTTTTGGAGGAAGTATGTCACTGTAGGGGGTGGACTTTGAGGTTACCTGTGCTGAGAAAGCCCAGTGAGTCAGTTGGCTTCCTGTTGCCTGCAATATGTAGGATTTTCTTCAACACCACATCTGTCCACACACTACCATGGTCCCAGTTGTGATGATAATGTACTGAACCTCTGAAACTCTAAGCTTCCACCCCAGTTAAATTGTTTTTTTAAATAAGAGCTGTTACGGTCAGGGTGTCTCTTCACAGAAATAGAAAACCCTAGGACAAAGGCGAACATTCCTCCATTGTTGGTGGGTATGCAAACTTGTACATCCACCATGGAAGTAAGTATGGCTGTTCCTTAGAAAATTGGGAATTGATCTACCTTAAGCCTCATTTGTACCACTCTTGGTCATATAACCAATGGATGCTCCATCCTACAAGAACACTCACTCAACTATGTTTATAGTGGCTTTATTCATAATAGTCATTAATTGGAAACACCATAGCTATTCCTCAACTGAAGAATGGATAATAAAATGTTTTACATTTACACAAGGTGGTAATACTCAGCTGTTAAAATAAATGACATCATAAAATTTGTAGGCAAATGGATGGGGATAGAAAAAAATCTGAACTAAGGTAACCCAGACCCAGAAAGACAAACATATTATGCACTCACATATAAGTGGACATTATCTGTTAAATAACTGATAACCATGCTACAATCCACAGACCCAGAAAGGCTAAATAACAGGGAGGGCTCTAGGTTGGAATGCATGGATATCCCTGGGAAGGGGAAATAGCATAGATTGTGAGGGTGGATTGAGGGAGGATGGGGATGGGAACAGGAGGGATGAGGTCAGGGAGGGGACATGGAGGGAGAAAGTAGGAGGAGAGATGAATTGGAGGGCATTGGGGGGCACATGTGGAAACCTGGTGTAGTATAAACTTCCTGTAACCTAAGAGGACGATGACAAGAGGGACGACCTCTAGTAACGGAGGACATGGAGCCTGAACCAGCCATCTTCTGTAACTGGGCAAGGCTTCCAGGTTTGAGACTGGGACATCTACCTAGATCCAAAACCTACAACCTGTTCTGACTGCAAGATGTGCTGGAGTAATTGTGGCTCAGAATTTGTGGGAGCAGCCAACCAATGAGCTTGAGGTCCAAGCTGTGACCATGCCGAATACTGCCTGGATGGCCAGGAACCGGAACCTGGATGGCTCAGAAACCCGGCCCAATCACCATCAAAGAGGTTGACTCTGGCCGCTGATGGGAGCAGATACAGAGACCCACAGCCTTATATTAGACGGAGCTCTGGGAACCCTGAAGAAAAGTGGGAGAAAGGACTGTAGGAGCCAGAGGTGTTGAGGGCACCAGCAGAGTACAGCCCCTGAATTTCACAAAGCAGGACTCATAGGGGCTCACAGAGACTGAAGTGGTAATCGTAGATCCTGCAAGTGTCTGTGCTAGGTCCTCTGCAAATATGTTGTGGTTGTTTAGCTTAGGGATTTTGTGGGACTCTTAAAGTGGGAGTTGGGGGTGTCTCTGACTCTTTTGCTTACTCTTGGGAACCCTTTTCCTCCCACTAGCTTGCATTGTCCAGCCTTGATATGAGGGTTTGTTCCTAATCTTATTGTGTCTTGTTATGCCATGTTCTGTTGATATCCTTGGGAGGCCTGTTCTTTTCTGAATGGAAATAGAGGAGGAGTAGATCTGGGAGAGAAGGAGGTTGGAGGGAGAGGAAGATGTGTGTTTGGCATCCTTAGCGATCAGGGAAAGGCAAATTACAATGACTTTGGAAATCTATCTTCCAGCTTTGATCAAGAAGGGGACAGTAAGGTTCTAGAGGAACTGACACCTTCTCCTGCCCTCTGTGGGTACCTGCATACAAGTGGAAACATTCACAAAGTATATGCATTTATGTGTGTGTGCACACACCTGAGTACAAATAAATAAATCTTTAAAAACTAAAAGCAAATTTTCAATATGATCTAGCTATACTATTTCCTGATGTATGCTCCAGGGCCTTGGCATTCCCCCACTGTAACACTTGCATGTCCAAGCTTATGGCTATAATATTTTCAACAGCAGGGAACTGAAACCAGGCTAGATATCCATTAGCAGAGGAACAGATAATGAAAATGTATATATACATGATGAAATTTTACTTGGTTGTAGAGAAAAAATGAGTTAAAATTTGAAGAAAAATGGATCTGAAAAATATTACATAAATCAAGGTAACTCAGGCCAAGAAAGAAAAAAATTCATATATTCTATAATATGCAGATCCTAGCTTGCTATAGGTATAAATCCCAGTGAATGTAGAAATAGGTTATGAAACTAGTAAGGGTAGCAGTAGGCTTTGTGTGATGTGAAGCAGAAAGAAAGTGATGAGGGAGAGGGTCAGGAATTGGGGTAAAGATGAAGAATAATCAACAGAATCGAGTTAATGCCATAACAGAATCTAATGCTGTGCAGGCTGATTCTAATATATATATATATGAATTTTAAAACATCCTAAGATAGACTAAAATGGCCAATGCTTACTTGTGGCATAAGGATATTCCCAAGCCGTCCCTTAAATAATCTTTTTGTTGTTATATTGAAATCTGGGATGAACATAATTAAATTCAGTTGGTGCCTTTGGACAGTTGTCATTAATATTTACAATGCAAATATTGCCAAACAATACTCAAAGCAAAATCAAAACAGGTGCTCCTGGGGTAGAGTTGGAGAAAGTGCCTGGCTGGAATGACTGTTGAGGGGGCTGTGGCCAGTAGTTAGGAGAGTAAGCTTAATATCGCAAGACCATCAACTTCGTGACTGTGGTAAAATAGGAAGTGTAAGCATCTGGTTTGAGTTTAACATGAAAGTATTTATTCCTAGGATAACATTCTTGTTCCAAAGAATGCTTTATACTATGACTTGTAAAAGAAATCCATAGTATACGTCTTACCAGATTGGGTTTTGGAAGAACAAAAGTCTCCCATAACAATAATTCTCCATGAAAGTGTTAGCAATGTATGTGTGCAAAAATGCAAGGGAATCATTACAGCATTAATCCTGATATTTGCCCATCAGAGTCTGGAACAGCACAGATTAAATGTGTCTTGAGAAGCAAGATTGAAGCCACGAGATTCAGGGTGCCAGGATACTTAATACTATGTGCTAGGAATTAGAGATGTTTTGGAGGAATTCTTACCTCCAAATCATCTACGAAGACTCTACCAAAGGGATTTGTTTGTGTAAACATCTTGCATGGTCTGTGATTCTTTTATTATCTGGCTTGTAGAACATTTTCAATTTACATAAATATTACATAGAAGATGCATTCACTCCGTCTACCACTGCAAGTATTTTTTGTTATTAGTGACATCTTGCATTGGTAAAGTACATGTTATATAACTGGTAAACTAATATTGGTTGTCATTTGTAACTGAAATCCCTAGGTGATTCCTGAATGATTCTCTGAATTATGGAAAACACACATTATCATATATTTTTCAACAATTCTGAGTTTTGAAAATACATTTTACATATAGTTTATATTCATATGAACCAAAAGTTACTTTTCTGAAAATAACTTCATAGGTTTATGACAAGCTTTATGAAATATTTTGTCACTTTCAAGTGGGAAAGATGCCTTAAATTTTTACTTAAAATTGAATCCATTATATGAAATGTAATTACATTTGCATATCCTAGGATAACATTCTTGTTCCAAAGAATGCTTTATACTATGACTTGTAAAAGAAATCCATAATATATGTCTTACCAGATTGGGTTTTGGAAGGACAAAAGTCTCCCATACCAATAATTCTCCATAAAGTTTGAAAAGATTTGAAGTCCTATAATTGAAAGAAAAATAGAAGCCCAGAAAAATTACAAGGAAATTTGTAATTAAAGTGGTTACTATTTCCTTCCTTTCTTCTTTTTTTCCAACATAATATTTTTATCAATTATTTAGACATTTCATGCAATGGATTGACCACACTCACTTTCCATTCCTCCCAGGTCCACTCTCTTACAATTTGTGTTGTTCATATACTCACTGGAGCATGGTCAAACTCCCAGTGCACAGCCCCTTACTGATATCTGAGACCTTTCCTTCCCACCAGACGTCTACAACTACGAAGAGCTATACTTTAGCATCTTTATCTTTTTTAAGGACTTCCCTCAATAGCTTCATGTCTAGACTGTTTCTTTTTTCTTTTATGGGGATGGGTAGATGTATTGTAGAATCTTTCAATGTCTGTCATTCTCATTTGTGAATGTAGAATCATTGATTCTATTGCAACAGATTTTTCCTTGCCCATAACAACTAGTGGCAGCACGGATCATGGACTTCTCATGCCTGCACAGACCATGGGCAATCTGCACGGTCTCTAGTGGCATCTTGGACCATGAACCTCATCATGACTTCCAGTGGCAATATGGATCACAAACATCAACATGATCCCAGAGTGGCTCATGGACATTAGCGTGGGTTCCAGTGGCAGCATGTGTAGGGAGCCGCATGGAGCCGCACCTTGAAGATGGTGCTGGCTTCTACCCCNCGCTGACAAGAAGAGCTTCGGTGTCGCGTCTTTTCCTTGCTGGACGAGGGTGGGGCGCAACAAGCATGGACATCATTGTAGGTTTTTTGTTCAACTCTTTGGGGGGGCCACCACCCAGCTCTCAAATAGGTACACAGATACTTATTCTTAGTTATAAATGCCCTGCCTTAGCTTGGCTTATTTCTACTCAGTTTTTCTAATTTAAATTATCCCAATTATATCTAACTACATTTTGTTTCTGGACTTTTTACCTTTCTTATTTTATATACCTTTCTTAACTTCTTATTACGTGGCTGGCTATGTGACTGGGTGTTGGCTTCTGGTGCCCTCCTCTCTTTCTCCTTTCCTTACTCCTCCTTATTCGCTCCAGCCTAGATTTCTCCTCCTATTTTTTTCTCTCTGTCTGCCAGCCCCACCTATCCTTTCTCCTGTCTAGCTATTGGACTGTTCACTTCTTTATTAGACAAATATGATATTTTAGTTAGGCAGAGTAACACAGTTTTACAGAGTTAAACAAATGAAACATAAACGAATGCAGCACATCATTGCTTCATTAAACAAATATTCCACAGCATAAACAAATGTTACACATCTTAAACTAATATTCCACAACACCTCATTGTAGCCTCTAGTGGCTGCATGTATCTCAGACATCAACATGGCCCCCAGCTGCAGTATGGATCACAGGTATCAACATGTTATCCAGTGATCACAGACATTGACGTGGTTTCCTGTGACATCACAGACCACAGACATTAGAATAGTTGATGACAGGGTGGACCATGGCCATAAACATGGCCTCCAGCAGCAGCAGGGACCACAGACATCAATCTAAGCCTCTGCAGCAGCAGACCATAGAAATCAGCATGGCCTCAGGAAGCAGGCCAATCCATGAACATCCACATGACTTCTGTTGATGTGGGAAGTTCTTCTGTCTATGTGTTGTTTTTATTGGTTAAAGAATAAAGAAACTGCTTTGGGCCTATAGCAGAGCTATAGGGGAACAGAGCTAGGCAGGGAAAACTAAGCTGAATGCTGGGAGAAAGAAGGGTAGAGTCAGAGAGAAGCAATGAGCTGCTGGAGACAGATACTGGGAATTTTAGCCGGTAAGCCACAGCTATATGACCATACACAGATTAATAGAAATGGGTTAAATTAATATGTGAGAGTTAGCCAATAAGAAGCTAGAGCTAAGGGGCCAAGCAGTGATTTAATTAATNGCCTATAGCAGAGCTATAGGGGAACAGAGCTAGGCAGGGAAAACTAAGCTGAATGCTGGGAGAAAGAAGGGTAGAGTCAGAGAGAAGCAATGAGCTGCTGGAGACAGATACTGGGAATTTTAGCCGGTAAGCCACAGCTATATGACCATACACAGATTAATAGAAATGGGTTAAATTAATATGTGAGAGTTAGCCAATAAGAAGCTAGAGCTAAGGGGCCAAGCAGTGATTTAATTAATAGAGTTTCTGTGTGATTATTTTGGGGCTAAGCAGTTGGGAATGGAATGAACAAGTGGCCTTCTCACTACATTCTGTCAATTGTATGACCATGAACACCAACATGGTTTCAGGTGGCAGCACAGACCATGAACACCAAATGGCCTCTGGTGACTACACAGACCACAGATATCAACAAGGCTTCTGATGGTAGTAGCATAGGCCACTGATGTCAACATGGCTCCCAATGGTAACATGAACCACAGACATCAGCATGGTCCTTGGCAGCATTTCGGAGAGGGAAGGGGAAATAGACAAGATCTTCTGAGAAAATTGGGAGCATGAGGATGAGGAAATAAGGGAGGGCAGAAGGAGAGGAGGAAAAGAGAAGGGGAGAGGGGAGGAGAACCTGTGGGAACAAGAACAGAGATGGAGAGCATGGAAAATATATTTTGATTGAGGGAGCCTTTATGGGGCTTGCAGAAACCTGGCACTAGATCTTCCTGGGAATCCATCAGGATGGCCCCAGCTAAGATTCTAAGCAGTAGTGGAGAGGGTGCCTGAACTGGCCTTGCTCTGTAGTCAGATTGATGACTATCTTAAATGTCATCATAGAACCTTCATAGAACCAGCAAGTGACGGAAGCAGATGCAGAGATCCACCACAGAGCCCTGGGCTGAGCTCCCTAAGTCCAATTAAAGTGTGGGATGAGTGAGAATATAAGCAAAAAGGTCAAGATCATGATGAGGATAACCACTGAAACAGCTTAATAGGAGCTCACCAAGTGCAGCCTGATAACAAATGAACCAGCATGGTACTAAACTAGGCTCTTGGAATGTGGATGATGACAGTCGTATGGCTTGGGCAGGGGACCAGGATTTATCCCTACTGGTTGTACTGGTGTTTTGGAACCCATTCTCTTTGGTGGGATACCTAGCTCAGCCTAGATATAGTGGGAAGGGCCTGGGTCTTACCTCAAAGTAATGTGCTAGACTTTGTTTACTATGTGAAATCTTCTCTGAGAAGTAGATGGTAGGGGGTGGGATGAAGAGGGAAGGTGGAAAGAGCAGAAGGGGAGTGGGAGTGGGAACTGGGATTGGCATGTAAATTGAGAAAAGATAGTTTTTTAATTAATTAAAAATAAACAAACACAAGAAGTCATTGATAAACTCAAAGTCACATAGATTTCCTACCTACTACCTTAGAGAGATTTTAGTTTTGAGTTATACATTTAGGTCTATGATCCATATTGGCATATTGGGAGTGTCTCAGAAGGGGAACAGCTGTCATTCTCCTCTGGTTTGCCTTTCTTCAGTCAAAAGCTGAGTAACTATTTGCATGGGTTTTAATTTCTTTTTAATGCAATTATTTATCAATTATTATTGTGTGTGGCATGGTGTGTGTGTGTGTGTTTGTGTGTGTGTGAGTGTGTGTGTATGTGAGTGCATGCATACCCAACACATGTGTGGAAGACAGAGGAACAATTCTGTAGAGTCCTGTTTTCTCCTTTCACTTTTACTTAAGTTCCTGGGGATTGCAAGCTTGTACGGGGGTCTTCAATCTTGTATGGCAAACACCTGGTCTTAGGGTCTCTATTGCTCTGAAAAGACACCACGACCACAGCTTTCACTGGTGTGACTTAAAGTTTCAGAGGTTTAGTCCATTATCATCCTGGCAGGAAACATGGCAGTACCCAGGCTGGCAAGGTGCTGGAAAGTCAGTTGAGACTCCTTCATTTTTGAAACACAGGCAGCAAGAAGTGGTCTGGGACACTGGCTGTGGCCTGAGCAGATATGAAACCTCAAAGCCCGCCTCCACAATAACGACAGGCTTCCTTCAGCTAGGCCACACTCACTCCAGCCACACCACACCTTCTAATAGTGCCCCTCCTTTTGGGAGCCATTTTCTTTCAAGCCTTCACACACCTATACCCACTGAGTCATCTCACCTGCCTTAAGTGTTTTTTTTTAAATAGTATTTGTCTTGAAAAGGTAATCTGCTGAAAGTATTTAATATTTCAAAGTGTAAGTTATTCAAAATCCACCACTGTCAGCAAAGATTGTACCCTAGTTATTTTTTATTACTGTGGTCGGATACCATGATTACAAGGGAGATTTGTTGGAGGTTACAATTAAGCTACAATTACATCATGAAGAGAGAGAGAAGGCAATAGGCAGGAAAGGCACAGTGGGAAGAGTAAGAGGCTGACTGAACACATTGTATCTCCACTCAGGAAGCAGAAAGTAAACAGGAAGGGGAGGCAGTCTACAAAGCTTTAAGGCCTGTCTCCTTTGACCTAATTCTTCCACTGAGACTCTGGGGTGGTTTTAGTGTAATTGCCTCTCTCTCCATAGGCTCATATGTTTGAATACTTGGTTTCCAGTTGGTGAAACTGTTTGGGAAGGGTTAGGAGGTGTGGCTTTGTTGGATAAGGTATGTCACTACAATTGGGTGTTGAAGTTTCAAAAGTCCATGCCATTCCTAATTAAATCAGCATCACATCACCAACTGAGAAGACAGTATTCAGAGATCTGAGCCCACTGAGGACACATTTCATATTCAAAACACACATTCTGACATCCCCTAATGCAAAATACATTCAATGCAACTTTGAAAGTATCCATGTTCTTTCACAGTCTCAACATTGTTCAAAAGTCCAAAGTCCACATCTCATCTGAGACTCAGGACAATGTCAGAACCATGAGCACCTCTGAAAAACAAGGTGCACAAACTTGTAACATACAATGTCACAGAGTATGCATGTCCACTCCAAAATTGAGGCCTGGGAACACAGCAAGGAAAGTCTGGTTGACTAAAGCAAGTCAGAACCACAGCAGCAAAGATACCAAATCCTGGAGCTTCTTGTCAGGCATCTAGGATTTCTCATGGAATCATAGTTCCAGAAGGCTGAGGGTAGCCTCACCCACACAGCTCTGCCACCTGTGGTACCCATATCCTCTCCCATGACTCCATTTGTCATGACCCATCTTCAGTGACCTAATTCATCTCCTAAAGTTTCCATAACCTTCCCAAACAGTGCAACTGACTGACAGTGGATGAAGTGTTCAAACACATCAGCCTATGGGGGAGATGGTTCACAGCAAACCAAAACAAGTGGCTGTTGTGGTAGCAGGAATGGTTTGGCATGGCAGAAATTGACTACATACATACACCAAAGACATTTTCTCTAATTTAGTGTCAGGTTTACCTGAGATCTGAATGTGAAAGTCAATTCTAATCAGACTTGTCCAAAATGGGTTCTCTATTCTTCAGATGAAGGATTCAGCTGAAGGATATATTCCCTTCTCTATTCCTTCTCTTATTCTGTGAGGTATACATTGTGCAATTATTGTCTAAACATAACTATTGCATTATCATCAAGCAACTAATTATTTCTAGAGTCACACTGTTGTCTACCTTGACTTTGATATGCTAATTTGCAAGGCGAACCAAAGTAATTTTCATTGCTGTGGCTTTATTCCAGCTTTTCGTTGATTAAAACAGGGCTAATATGGAAAACCTTCTATCCAAAAGTCATCAAAATGGGGATACTATAGAAACATTGAATTTAATGGCCTTGAGGTGTCAATCCATCTTTGCAGGAATCAATGCTTTCGTATAAGAGTTCCATGTTAGGAATATATAATAGGAAAATGGAAATTCAGCTAAATTTAATCTATTGGTTTAGTTCAATTTTCAGTTAAAATTGAAGAGTTCTTCTCAAATTGAAAGTGATGAAATATTTTGTTTCCTAAATGTGTGAAAGGGTAATTCCATCCCCTGCAAAGTAACTTTCTGACTCATATGAATATAAAATGAACATGTGTCAAATATTTTATTTAATTTATTACTTTAATGAGGGAATTGGGAATGTTGTTTCAGCTGATGTAAGGAGAATACAAAGGACAGATACATTTGTAACTCAGAAGTGTTGAAATGAATATACAAGAGATTGCGAAAGTGGCTTTTCACGTGCAGAAAGGGGCATCAATTTAATCTCTACTAGATGCAATTTACAGTGTATTGCTGGGAAAGAATTGTTCATAATTATTATTTCTCTTTCTATTATAAGAATTGTAAAGTAACTGAAAGCCAATGAGGAGCTTAAATAGCACCATGGTGAGCATCAATGATGCAACGTTTCCTATTGCATATACTCAGTGACTGCCTCAACATTACACACTTCCTTGGAAATTTCTCTGGGCTTTTGCCTCCCTTTTGGCTTGAGAGATGGACAGTATGGAGGCTTATGGGCACAGGAGTCTTTCTATAAATTCCTCTGGAGCCCAGTCTAGAGGAAATGATGCTTCCTCACTAAACACCTAGAAATAAAGGAGAAAAAAAAAGAAGATAGAGATAGAAACAGATGTGCAAAAGCTAGTCTGTTATAAATATGTTATGTAAAAGCATTTGCCTTTAGAAGATTACTTCACTGGGCAGATTTTTTAAACCTTTTTTTAAATTTATTATATATTTTTTTAATCAATGAATTAATATTCCCCAGCTTGATCACAGTTTTCCCTCCCTCCTCTCCTCCCCAATATCCCTCCTTCTCCCATCGACTCCTCCTTCCTTCCCTTCAGAAAAGTGTAGGCCATGGGGATATCAGTATATATATCAGTCAGCCATGGGGAATCATGACTTGGTAGATTTTATCTTCTACTTTTTGGAAAATGACTCCTTTATTTTTCTCTCCTTTTTTTTTTGATTGGCTAGTTTTATGCCTCTCCATGCCCTGCAGCATGTGTATCTGGTAGGTTTGCAATGAATAGGTAAAAGCTTTCCATATATTAATGAGCAAAGGGCTCTATCATTAATATATTACTAGTGTCTTATTTAGGGATTCTATTGCTGTGAAGAAACACCATGACCACAGCAACTCTTATAAAAGAAATAATTTAATGGGGTGGCTTACAGTTTTAGAGGTTTAGTCCATTATTATCATGGTGGGACATGGCAGCATTCAGGCAGCCATGGTGCTGGAGCTAAGAGTCTTAGATGTTGATAGGCAGGCAACAGGAAGTGGTCTGTCTCAGTGGGTGTAGCTTGAGCATAGGAGATTTCAAAGACCACCCCCACAGTGACATACTTCCTCCATCAAGGCCACAACTCTTATTAGTGCTGCTGCCTTTAGGGGCCATTTTCTTTCAAACCACTACAACTAGAATTTAATATTTCCACTGGAGTATTTCATCATGCAAGTCTATATGTTTAGAAAAGGTATTTTGAAGGGGACCTTGATGTAGGAGGGTCATCTGTCTATGTGTTACTTTCATTGGTTAATAAAGAAACTGCCTTGGCCCCTTTAAATAGGCCAGCCCTTAG
>LOEQ01002324.1:219502-231249 GCA_001685075.1 Bramus lutescens | reverse complement strand
TCTGTCTGTCTGTCTATCTATCTATCTATCTGTCTATCTATCATCTATCTATCTGTATTTGAAGCGTTTTAAAATATAAAAATTACTTGGATATTAACTGAATCATATAAATTATAAATGTCTAGGTTAATGAACAATTAAATGCATTCATTTATTTAATAATAATTTAATTATTTAAATTAATTTAAAAATAAGATTTGTGGTATGCTGACTCATATCCTGCCCATTAATGACCAAAAAAAAAATTGTTGCCAGGACCTCCAAAGTCTCCTTTGGTCCTCAATCACCCTAGCTAAACTTGAAAAAAAAAAAGTTCTTGAATTATCTTCTTGCGTGGTTTTTAATGGAGCTTAGCAGCATAAGAAATTTGCATGCAGTTTGGAAGGCAGGTGCAGGTGAAGAATCAGCCATGCTTCTGCTGGAAGGGTTGGTGAGGATGTTCAGCTTTGAGGCAGTCTGCATGTGTCTAGATGTCCTTCTGACCACCACCAGCTAGATGATCTACATGCACTGCAGGTCTATCGCAGGGCATGAAGTCACGTGTATTCCCTATACAGCTCTCTTCTACTACATCATTCAGAATAGTCTGCTCCACTCAGAAAAACTGAATGGTGCTTGGTCCATCTGGAGGAACTAACAGGTAACCGCTATGATTTGGTTCCGTTGTCTCAAATCGCTTCTTGCATTAGACACACTTCAAAGTGCGATAATTCAGACAGGAAAGATAGCTAAGTTGGAAAAGGCCTTGTTAGACTGAGGATCTGGGTCCAAACCCCAGAATCCATGTAAATAAAAGGCAGGCATAGTGGCACATACTTGTAGTTTCAGCAGAGACAGAGACAGAAACAGGCAGATCCCTGGGCCTTACTGGTTAACTGGAGCAGCAGTGTATCTGGAAAATTACAGGCCAATGGGAGATCTTGACTCACAGTGAGGTAATGATACCTAGCGTTGTCCTTTGGCCTCCACGTGAGTGCTCACACATGTGATAACGTATCATCAGTCCTACATACACCACCGATATGAACACACACACACACACACACACACACACATGCACACACACACCAGTATAACAACCCTAATCAACCATAATCAAGTAACCAAAGAAATGCTGGCAAGCCATGGCATGTTAGAGCAAAGTGGTTACTTAAATTTGTAAACTCTTTGTAGAATTGAAGACTCTAGAGAGCTAAGTATAGGATGCCAGAGTATTGTTAACCCAAGAGGAAATGAAAATTGTTTGGTTTGTTCCTTTTAGTGCAGCATGAAGCATAGGGAGACAAAGTGAGAGTCAAGACATCCAGTTTCTAGCTTAAAACATAGACAAGACCCAGACATATGTCATCAATGCCCTAAAATAAAAAATCAGGAATCCTTGTCTTTTATAATAACAGAATCAACCCAGTTTCAAGTGACAAAAAGGGTGACTTACAGAGCAGATTCGATTACCAGCCTTGGCAGATGTCTCTATAAAAGTTAGGGAGGAGTGGGTGCTGAAACTGGTGAGGGCACACAGGAAGGAGCTAGTCCAGGTGATGCTGATCCTTTCCTGCCAGCAGAAGTTACTCTTTCCTCTCACATCTGACAAAGCTGGTGCCTCCTTGCTGAAAGGAGCCATAATGAGTTTGAGGGGATTCCTCCCTAATCTCCCATAGGATGGAAGTCTACCACATCCTACTGTTCCTCGCCTGGTGATAAGATTCAATTTTATTCAGGCTCTAGATAGTAAGAAAAAAGCTTCCCTCCGAGGAGACACAAAAGCATAACTCACATCTTCACGGGGAGAAAGCAAGGGTTTTTCTTTTTGACAATTAATATTATCAGAAATTTGGAAATCAGTTATGAGAGTGGTTCTCAACCTTCCTAAGGCTATGACTCTTTAATAAAGTTCTAATGTTGTGGTGCTGCCCAACCATCAAATTATCTATGTTGTTACTTCATAACTGTAAATTTGCTAGTTTTGACTATTAATGTAAGTATCTGTGTTTTCCCATGGTCTTAAGCAACCTCTGTGGAAGGCTTGTTTGATCCCCTTTGGGATGGACAGGTTGAGAACTACTTATTTATGAGGTTGAATCCTTATGGTTGGGTTTGAGGTAGAAAAGACTGTTTGGAAGAAATTTCTTGATATCAGTCACAAATTTGGATTCCCTCTTTCAGCTCAAATTTTTGGCAGGGACTCTGGCAACCCAAGTCCAGATTGCTATATTGGAAAAGACATAGTCATCAACAGGAGAAACCTCAAATTAGTTCTGTGTTCTGTGAAGTGACAGCTGTTCTGCTAAGAAAGGCTGGTGTGATCAAGGCCACCTCTCCTTCCAAAATTAGTTAAACCAACAGTAATCCTGCAGCCTTGGAAGGGTGACAAGATCACTGCAACCATCCAGGCTTCGGAAAACTCAAGTGTCGATTCCTAGCAAGTTGCTATTTGCTATCTGCATCATGAATGAGACAGATGGATTTGGAGAATGATCACTTATTATTATAAACTTAATCAGATGTTGATGCAAATTATAGTGATTGTTCCAGATGTTTATTCCATTCTGGAGCAAATCAACACATGTTCTAAGCACCTGGAAGGCAGCTATTGATCTGGTGAAAGCCTATTAGTACAACTGTCAAATCAGGAAGAGTTGTTGTTCAATTGGTGGAGCTATCAATGTACAGAAGCTTTGTCACTTACAACAGGGATTAATACACTGTTAATTAATTAATACACTGAAACTATCGTAAATCCAAATACATGCAGCCTACTGCCCATCACAGCTTAGCCACACAGAGAAATCTGTGTGTTGGTGATTTACTCTTATGCTGACGTGACTGATGGGGAACCATGACAACTTGAACCTGATTTAAAAGAATAACACACTGTTAATTGTCGGGGTCCAACCCCAGCATAAATTATCTCTCTGGACCAGAGTGGAGGTGTAGGAATTATTGAGACACAGTTCACACAGCAATATGGGAAGGGAGTTTCAGGGTACATTCAAATCCTGAAGATCACCCGTGTTTATTCTCAAAGCAGCTTTTAAATCCAAAGGTAAACTGAGGGGGAAGTTCATTAGCATTCTGTTTCCGGGGTAGCAGGACTAAAGTCAGGTCCACCTCAACTATGGCTGCTCTGTCACTAGCTTAGATTAACACTTCTTCCCAGGTGATCTCCATAATTACAAAGAAGGGAGCAGAACAACATTAGCATATCCTGACCAGGCGACAGCCTGTCTGTTAGTGCTAGGTGACCACCTCAGGTGTGAACTGTAACTTCAGAGCCTGGCCGCCATACAGTGCAGAAATATGTGGCCTGTATAATATTGCCCCACAGTTGATTCACAGAAAAAAAAATTAAATCCAAATTTTGAGTTAAGGTTTCTATTGATCACATACTACTTTTGTACCACTGAAAGTCCAAAACTCACAAATCTAACCATCTTAAGTCAGCTATCATCCTTATTACCTTTGCGTCATATCAGTTCTCCAGTTCTATGCCAAATCTTCTCTGTAGGGGTCTCAATCATTGCTCCCTTCCCTAGGACACCAGAATAATCTGTTACAGTAATGGCATGCTCATAGAATTTTATGATCAGGTCTACCAACTACTCTAAAAATCCTGGAAAGGCATACATGTAACAGATGGTTAGCAATGAAAACCACAAAATGTAAGAGTATTGCTTGGCCCAGCAGATCTGACAGGTTTGTTGTTTTTATTATATATATATTTGGGTTTGGTGTTTGGTTTTCCGAGACAGAGTTTCTATGTGTAGCCTTGGCTGTCATGGACCTTGCTCTGTAGACCAGGCTGGGCTCAGACTCATAGATATCCACCTGCCTCTGCCTTCTGAATGCTGGAATTAAAGGTGTGCACCACCACTGACTGGCTGATTGGACAGTTTTTTATGGACAGTTTTAAGTTGTAGATTTGTAGGTAAATGACCACACGGATCATCACAATGTGGAGCTGAGGTACGGTATCCTCAGAAGATAGCTATTTTCTTATGTTCTTTCTTAAAATTTATTTTATGCACATTGATGTTTTGCCTGCATGTATGTCTGTGTTTAGGTGTTAGATTTGCTGAAAGTGGAGTTACAGTTGTGACCTGCCATGTAGGTGCTGGGACTTGAACCTGGGTCCTCTGGAAGAACAGCCAGTGCTCTTAACCACTGAACTACCTTTCCAGGCCTTATAGCTCTTTTCTCTTGAGAAGCAGTTGTTGGCTTATGTCTGAGCACTAGCAGATGCTGAATGCCTGTGATCATGGACCACCAAATTGCTGTCAGACAACATTGCCGCTTGTGAACTAGATGCTTTCCGACCCAGGAAGCCATGGAGTTTAGTATGAACTAGCAGCAATCCATCAGTGTATGAAAATGTTATACCTGGCTCAAGCAAGTCCAAAAGAGTCAGTTAATTTTTGTGAATAATTAATTCAAACTTCCATAATCTTCAGTCACGGTACCTATCTCTCCCAACTGTACTCATGACCAAAACTATAGAAAAACTGTGTACAGGATGATACTCAAGTCTGTAGTGCGTCAGACTGTTCCTAAAGGACAGTGGTAGAAAATCATCCCAGAGAGAGGGGTTTTGTGCAACATACCCACTTATTAACTGTAGTTAGAAGGAGAGATGGGCAGATGGTTAGCATGGTATTGGTTCTGGTAATGATTTCTCTGGATGGTCAGGAATCGGAAGTAGTAACATAGAGAGACTAGGAACAAGAAGTCTGTGGCTAGATCTCTGTAAATGGACAGATGATGAATGTACATGGAAAGTGTCCATTTGCAAGCAAGAAGGTAGGTACAAATAATTGGTACAGAAAAATCTATATTTTATTATGCTGAGGGTCATCACACAAAGCTCACGCTCCAAGTTCCTGAGCCTATTTCCCCAAGGCTGTTCACATTTGAACATATCTTAACCAAAGGTTGGGTCCAGTCTCATAGTAGTCTCCTGGTTTGAGGGTCGGGATCCTAGGAGAGACTTTCCAGTCACAAGGCAGATCAAGGTGGCATCTCCCCAGCATCCCTGAAGATGCGCAGAGCAGAGGATTGCACTTGTTTTCTGCTTACGTACTGTCCAGTGGACTTTGAGGAGTTCTAGTTGTGTCTGGTTATCCTGCGTAAGTGATGTCTTTCATTGGGTTCTGGTTATAAGGTGCAGCCTTGGATGTAGTGGAATTACTGATTAAGCTACTTTTGCATGTCTAAAGGGCAGTTTTTACTGTGCTCATGGCTGTCCATGTCTTTCCTGGTTTCACCTTTAGAAACATATGAAAATGATTGTCAGTTGTGGTTGCAAACACAAGGGTTTTTCCTTTTTCCTATCCTATCCATCTTGATAGCCTTGCTGCTTCTAAGGCGAATTTTCACTGAAAGGAGCTGTCACATTCCTCCCTGCTTCACTCCGATTATATAGAGCTTTAAACCCAAATTTTGCACTGATATTTTTTTCCTTTTTAAGTCTGGAAAAAAAATAAAATGAAACAAAACCTTCCTAGAGATGGAACAGTCCCACATGGGTTTTCAAAATGTCCTGTTCCAGATGGAATGGCCCACTGAAATTTTTCCTTTACTGCAACTCATAGTTAGTATAGAACATATCCTGCAAGAGATTATTTGTCATATATATATATATATATATTACATATATATTACACTTTTCCTGACTACAGTGTTTTAAACAGGAGGTTGAAAATCATATTCAGGACACAAGTAATTAATTCAGAACCAATTAAAGTCACAAAGTAGAGATGGTTCTAGGTTCCAGAGGCCAAGTCATTTCAGTCTGCCCCATTAAGGCTTCGTCTCCACCCTTTTCACAGAAGCCTATTAGTTTTATAGCTGAAGTTTTCATTGACAGATGACCTTTTTCTTGAAAATTAAAAAAAAAACAGTTAAAAATCGAGAATTGTCCTTTCTGCCTCCATCTGTCTTTAGAATACAGAACTTTAAAAAGAAGTTGGGCCCTTTTTCTCCTAAGTCCCTCTCTAAAGAAATAAAGTTACCATTTTTTTTTAAATTTCAAAGTGAGGTAGCTGTGGTGCATGCCTTTAATCCCAGCACTTAGGAGGCAGAGGTGGGCAGATCTCTATGAGTTTGAGGTCACCCTGATCAATAGAGTGAGTTCCAGGACAGCCAGGACTGTTACACAGAGAAACCCCATCTCGAAAAACAAAACAAAATAAAACACAAAAAATCAAACCAAAACAAAAAAACTAACCAATCAACCAAACAAAAACCAAATAAGTTTCCAAAAAGACCATCCCTTGGATGTAGATGGATTGCTAAACTTGCAAGAACATGTTTCTTTTTTACCCCACTTTAGTTTCTAGAAAAACCTATCTTGATCCCCAAATGAATTCTTTTTATTATAAACCGAAGCTGAAGTCTGGGTCCCAAATTGTTCAGCAAACTGTAAGTAACAGTAACCCTAACAAATATTGAGCCACGCCAATAAAATTCCAACATCAAGATACTGGTCTCTCAGTTAGCTCTTTGTCGACCAAATGCTGCATTCATTGATTAGGTATAGTTTTTCCAAACCCAAAAGCCTCAGGACCTAGGGTGTTGATCACCCTGAGTGGCGCTACGAACTCTGAATGAGTTGAAATCAGCCAGAGGCAATGCAATTCTCCTTGTTGCAGAGTTTTAGCCTTGTTGGCCTGGAAACTCTAGGAAGCCGATGACTGAGTTTAGCAGAGCATGGGACCTTCCATTTTCTCCCTTCCTCCCAGTCTAGATGTGTTCCCCACCTGCAGGGAGAGATGTTCTTGGAGAGTATACATTTCCTAGTTGATAGCATGGATTGGCATGGCTGTTAGTATCTTAGTGCCTGCTATGACAGGGAAGGCAGCTACAGAGTGAGTGGTGAGCAATTTTGCTTTCAATGTTGCCATTCCTATCCCAATCGGCATGGCTAGTCCACATCAGCTTGTTCTTGGTCTTCCTAAACAGATCTGTTTTTATTTCAGTGAGGAAGAATGAGTAGAGGATTTGGAGATAGTTATTCCAATACCATTCCTTCAGAGCTATATGACTTAGAAAAAGGGAGGCAACTGTTTACCCAACAGGGCTCTTGTGTGGAAAAAAGTGTCCTCACTTAATGTCGTACGGATAAATGTAAAATTTATTAGAAAACTGTTTTTAAAACTCTGAAAGCTCTGTTTCGTCTGTTGGATTCCTTTGTAAATAGTCAATGGTTTAATCTTTTGTCTAGTTTATTATAAAGCAAGAAGGGGTGTTTCTCTTTCTTGGTTCCTTTGGGCTCAGAGTCTTGGAAACAGCAGATGTGGCTCAGACAAAAACAAGGGCATCTCTCAAGGGCAAGCAGCATATAGATCAACTAGAGAGTCTCCATTTATTCAGTGTATTTACTCTGGCACACCTCACACAGTGCTTTTTATATACCTTTGTCACAAAAGAAGCCATGAAGTATTATATGCTCTGTTTAGCCACTGTCATGGGATTGATGAGTGCACAGGGGGCAGCTCCTTGGGAGGTCTGCAGATATTTCTTCAGAGGCTTTTCACTTTGTGCTTTCTGATGCTGGGACATACTGGGCCCATCCCCTCTTTCATTCTCCTTTATTCTACATGTGTACCCCACTGTTGCTATCTGTCACCCCCAAGCTAGTGGGTCCACCTAATCTTGATAGGACCCTTCAGAACAGTGAACTAAATAAAGCTTCTTTCCTTATAATATGATTAAGGTATTTCATAATAGTAACATGAAATATATGAATACCCATAACCTTCAGAATATAAGTAACTAACCATGTAGCCTTTAGATATAGTTTCTTTTAGCAAATTCATACAAATTTCAGTTAATAAATACATAATGGGGTCTTTAAAAAATATTTTATTAGTCTATAGATCTGTCATAATATAGATGAGCTTATGTCTCTCCTATGTGTCTGTGGTCAGTGCATTGCATGAAGAACCAATATTGTCCATATGAATATGTCAATAGTATTCTAGTATAGGTCCTTCCAATGTACTTAAACTTAAAATACTAAGATTCTTACTCTGCTTAGTAGCTGTGCTCTGATGAATGTTGAAAAAAAAAACTGGAGAAAATTCCCTGATTTGTGTCATCTTCCAAACTATATGCTGTAAATACTCAAAGCGGGTCAGTTTCAGTCTGCTAAGTTCACATCAGTGCACATGAAACTGAGACAAGATGCACAGGAAGACACACATCACTGTATGGTATTCCTACCACACAGATACAATACATCAAGACCACAGAAAATTGATGATTGTGAAATAAGCTGGAGATGGTGAAGACTGAGTGTGTAATACATCATCTTTTATATTGTGTGTGTAATTGTGAGTTTAGTATCATATGCTTTTAAAGATTGGTTCTTAAACACTGACTTTCACTGCTTCGCTTCTCTGAGTTCAAAGCCATAATATTTCAGTCACTTCCTCCTTTAGGAAGTTTCCACATTTACCTGTCTGGACATACAGAGTTTGGATTATCTAAGTTTGATGTTTTCTTAATAGAACCAAATGTTTTTCCTTTTCTATTTTTACTAAGAGTTGTTTCCTTAACTCATAAATCTTTAGAGTGGGCAGGATACCAGTAGGGTTAGCTTCATTGAAAGACGAGAGACTCTTATTTTTCTTTTAGATAAGCTTTTAAAAAAATCAATAGAAAGATATTTTCAGAGAACATAGAACAAAAATCATCTTCCCCTAAATGAATAAAATATGGCTTTAGAAGAACATGGATATCATGATAAAATAAAAATTAATGCAGCATATTATGGGACCATATTTTGAGGAAAGGACACACAGAAGTTCAAAACCTTGCTAGCAAGCAACTCCTCCATTTTCCAAAGAAGAGATCCAAACAAGACCAGAAAGATTTCATTTTCTTTTGAACTACCTTTGAGACAGCATGTTCGGCAGATTCCTGCAGCCCACATGGATAGGTTGAGAGTGCTCGGAGAAAAGTGAGAAAAGTTGTATGGGAGAGAAGAGCTTGTATTGCCAAGGAAGTTATTTTTAATTAATATGCGTTAGAACCAAGAGTGCGGAAGGAAGGAAACTAAAGTGAAGATGAGCTCTCGCTGGTCTGGCACAGAACTCTTAGCTTTAACCTTCTTTCCATCTATACAATTTTCAAGTTGTGCCAGTCACTTTCCTGGATAAACTACCAAGTGTAGGGCCTTTCCTGTCCATAACTGAGAATGTCTGTAGCAAGAAAAATTACAAAATATCACATTATTTCAAGAGTCAAACTTCATCTGTACCATTTATTCTCAATGTGGTAGAGTCATCCATAAGCAATGGAAATATCTGCCTTTATTTTTCAGTAAGTATTTTTATTATATAGTATTTAACCAACATTCCTACATTTTATGGGTTCAGTGTCCCCTAATGTTCAGTTTACTTCTGCTCAAGGTTTTGCTTTGGAAATGGTGATGGCATTATTAAGATAGCTCAGTGATGTCACATAAAGCAAAAGAAATCAAGAGGTAGTTCACAAGTAAGAAAATCCTTAAAAGTAGATGCCCTCTGAAGAATGGGTAATAATGATAATCCCAAGAAATGAGCTGCCGTACTTCCGCAAGGAAGCAACTAGCTTGATGTGTTCATATCCAGTGATTTATTGGGTCTTAATTCTAGGTTGTAAGAAATCCACAGGAAGATAAGCTACTGTGTAGAGGAAAGAGTATGCCTTTGTGAGGCCAGAAGTCCATCATTATACAACGCCTTGGATCCTTAGAAACAAGAGTTTCTAGATGGAAGTTGTTTTTTATTTCTTAGCTCTGAGTGCAGAAATGTAGAAGCAGACGACTCTCCAAGAGTCTGCAGGTTTCAGCTCTGGAAGCACAACGAGGCTGAAATGGTGCCACTGGCAACCAGAGGAGGGAGTTTTGCACCCTGATAAATTCAAGTTGGACTTAGTGGTCTCTGGGAATAAAAAAGGTATAGGCAGAAGTTAGAACACATGGCAAAGGAGTGGGGCACTGCAGCTTGGTAAAGGAGCCCACTCTCTTTGAATCCAAGGCCTACAGTGATGGTCTGAACAGAATGGAGGACATTTATAGACAAGATATGAAGAACGGTGTGGAGAGGTATCTTAGTCAGGGTTTCCATTGCTGTGATAAAACACCATGACCAAAAGCAACTTGAGGAGAAAAGGATTTATTTCAACTTACAAGTTTCAAGTCACCCTCCATCACTGATGGAAGCCAGGGAAGATACTCAAGGCAGGAACCAGAAGGCAGGAACTGATGCAGGGGCCATGCAGAAACACTGCTTACTGACTTGCTCCTCGGGCTTGCTCAGGTGTAGTGAGAAGGCTGCTAGTTAGTTCCTGGCCACTTAGCCCTGAAATAATCACACAGAAACTTATTAATTAAATCACTTCTTGGCCCATTACCTCTAGCTTCTTATTGACTGACTCTTACATATTAATTTAACCCATTTCTGTCAATCTGTGTATTGCCATGTGGCAGTGGCTTACCGGGTAAAGTTCCAACTGGTTCTGGCGGGGCTTCATAACTTCTCTCTGACTCTGCCTCCTTTCTCCCAGCATTCAGTTTAGTTTTCCCCACCTAGCTCTGATTTACCCTATCAGGCCAAGGCAGTTTTTTTATTCATGAATGATAATCACAGCACACAGAGGGGAATCCCACATCACCCAGCTTGCCTTCTTATAGCACCTACTACAGCCTTCCCAGCAGTGCCACTGCCCACCATGAACTTGGCCCTTCCACATCAATTGCTAATTTAAAAAGGCACCACAGGCTTGCCCAACATCAGTCTGGTCATGGGTATTTTCTCAATCGAGATTCTCTGTTTCCAAAAGACTTTAGCTTGTGTCAACTTGACATGAAATTAGCCCACACAGGGGATAACCCAAGAGGGACTTCTGAATGCTGAATATTGTTAAGCTTTCAAATGTGTTTGCTATCTGAAAAAAATTATATATGATGTCATATTGTGCTCTGGATTTATATTTCCTCCATCACTAATGAAGTCAAATATCATTTCAATATTTATTGACTATTGCTTCTCCTCCTATGAAATACATAGTTAGAATAAGGTTTGGAAGAAAAATAAAAGTAGAATCTTTCACCATTTTATATACACAGCTACTTTTAGATGGTTAAAAATTGAAACATAAAGAATCCAATTCTATTCCTGGACCTCACAGTAGAAGGAGAGAAATTGGCTTTTTCTTTTGACCTCTACAAATGGACCATGGCATACATCAGCACTCCCTGCATGCCCCCATATGAATAATAACTAAAAATATTAGTTTCAAAATAATATCTGTGTTAATAACCTCTAAAACATTAAGACATTAAAATGCCATTAGGACCAAAGAAAGTAAAACACATGGAGATGTGTTCTCAACTGTAAGCTGTTATTCTGCATTAATGGAAATATAAATAATATGGTATGTCCATAAAATGGAATTAATACTGAACATTCTATAACACAGATAAACTCTGGAAAACATGCTGAATGGAAAATTTAAACACAAAAGGCTGCAGAATGTATGATTTAGAAGTAAAAATCCAAACTAGACAATCTATAGAGATATAGATCAGCAGTTTCTATGGTTTCAGTGTGCCCCTCTTGGAAGAAATGTAATCCTTGGTGAGGTGCTCCTTTGAGCAGTGATTAAGCAGTGAGAGTTCAGTGAAGGCCCATTTCCATCCTGTCTATCAAAGAAACTGTAGTAATAAGGGGAGCGGGCCCTGCTTTTCGTCCAGCCCAGCTCCCGCA
>LOEQ01002324.1:175567-219330 GCA_001685075.1 Bramus lutescens | reverse complement strand
TCTTTATTAACCAATGAAAGTAACACATAGACAGATGACCCACCTACATCAAGAAACACTCGAAACAAAGGCTTCTATGAGATACCTAATGCTGGCATTTTCATCTGGCAATAGATTTCTATTATTTATAAATTCCCTCTTCTGTGGTATGTAGCATCATTTGGAGACAGCTATTCTCAAGGGCTGGAGAAGGGGAGAACAGGGTGTGGCTGCTAATGGATTTCTGTTTCCTTTCATGATGAAAAATGTACTACAATTAGATAGTAATGGTTGCTGCACAGTCTCGTGGATACATTGGAAATCACTTACATATAATTTAAACTGTTGCATTTTGGGTGGATGAATTATACCTTGATAATAAAAAGGAAAAAATGTTATTACGAGCACTGAACGCAATCACTTGCCAATGTCCCTGTGCATCTCTTGTCACCAGAAACGGCTAGCCATTCCCATATGGCTCTTCCATTTCCCTTTGCTTCTCTTTCCCCCATAGATACAAAGATTCCTCTTCAGCAGGTGTGTAATTTGCCAAAGATCTCCCATCATAGTCTCCTTGACAAGCTCTCCAAATATTGAGCTGGGTGGAGGTGGCACACACTTATAATCCCAGCACTTGGAAGGAAGAGGTAGGTGAGTTCAAGACCAGCATGGTCTACAGAGGGACAGGCATGGCTGTTACACAGAGGAACCTTATCCTGAAAATCAAACAAAACAAAACAAAAAAGATCTCCAAATATTAAAAGAATCATGATAGCTATTTATGTAAATAATAGTGATCATTTATTGACTGACTCCTGGATACTACTCCCAATGCTTTCTAACATTTGTTTTGTTAGATCCTAGAAAACTCTTATGCATTATCCCCAAAGTACATGAGAAAAACATAGGTTTCTTTCAGATCAAGCAACTGACTGATTTGAGAATAAAAGCAAACACTTTTATTAGATTCTAAATTCTGCTTCTTTTCGTCAGCCCCACTTTATGCAGAGGTATAGGTTACTAAGGAGAAATGCAGACACGTCTCCAAGACTATGAGGCAATTTACTCATCCAGTATTATGTTCATACCACTTAAGTAGCAACGGGATTTTCTGATTTTATAGACAGCAGTTGCCACTAGTTTGCCTCAAGAGTTCTCCAAAGTATCTTTCATTAACACCCCGCAAGATGGATCAACTTATAGCCTGGATGAAGAATCAAATTAGCCATTTAAATGTCAATTTTGTAAATGTCATTTTAATCAAAGCATTTGCAATCCCCTTATCATGATTCTCCACATCGTCTCCTATAATTAGCAGGAGCTTTGAGCCAGGGCTGTGGTGTTAGAAAAGTTTGTAATTGGCTACGTGCAACTGAAATGCCATCAATGGAAATATCAGACCATAAAAATCACAGAGAAGTGTAGAAGTATAGTCGAACAGGTTGGACTCTACAAACAAACCTCCACAAAAAATGTAATTTTTTAACACAGGCTTTATTTATTTGATCTACTGGCAGCTACAAGACTTAGCTAGAGCAGAAAACATCACACAAATAATTTCTTTTCTGAGATGTTTCTTCTCATAATTCTGTTCAATTCTTTGAGATGTGTCATCTTTGAGAACAGTGTGCTTGGGGTCAACAAGCTTTCAGAAGATGTCCCCCAAATGAAGCAAAGGTGTCTGGACAAAAAATGAAGTTTCCCCTTTTGACTTTGGCAAACTGAAGAGCTCTTTCCCAGATCTTCCAGAAAGCTGGTATCACATTGCGATGGAGCCTCCTATGTGGAAGAGATCTTTGGTGCTGTCTGGGGGTTGGTCCCTATAATATTTTCCTTCGCTGTGCAAGCTCCATTATCTAGTGTCACAGAATCTCTCAAAGCAACTGAATCTTAAGGTTTTTCAGAGGCTTTTCCAAAGCTGCATAGCTAGCAGGTGGAATGGCTGAGATTAGGACTGATTTAAGACTAATTCCCCCAAATCTGGACTTTTTTTCATAATATTGTTACCTCTGGGAGGAAAGCATTGGCTGAAAAGCCATATTGTGCAAGTAGAATGACCTACTTCTTTATGATGCTCTTTAAAATGATGTTTTAAAGACATCTTCTGAAAAATTATTAGATTCTAAGATTAAATATTTTTCTATGGGTATTGCTTAATAATCCTCATTACTATGGTGGAAAATTTATGTCTTGCTTTATTTTTTTTCTGTCTAACTTCTTTTTATAACTGTTATCATTCTCCAAAGGAGGAAAGTGGCTATTGGACAACTGCCAAAACCACCCTACCTGGTAGGCTATTGTGGGGGTCCAATAACAGGTGAATGGGTAGCAGATACAGTTTAGTGGCCAAACATTTACCTGGGCATGCTTGGTGCCCTCATTTCAGTCCCTACCGTTGAGAAAAAAACAAAACCACCCAACAACGAGTATAGAAAACCTAGCCCCCCCCCATTTCTCTATTTTTTGTTCTGCTGGCTCAAAATTGTTCTCAAATGCATTAGACTCTTCCGGGCCTCCCTATCTCTATGTGCCAATCAGCCCTCCCAAAATGTTCCTTCTCTGCAAGGCCTATGGGAAGGAGATTAGGGAGAAAAAGCAAGCCCTAAATTGTTCAGCTCTTGGACAACCAGGTTAACTCAGTGGTGTTCGAAGGTACCAGGAAATTCTATTTTGACTTAGATCTAAGCCATACTTCTAACACAGTCTGTGACAAGTTCTCTGCAGTGCCGGTGCGGATGGGTAACTTAACTGTTTCGTTTCCACTTTGTTTTGTTCTTTTCTTTTTATTTGCATCACTTTACCTTGTTCTTGGAGTGACTTCGGTGTTCAGTGTTTGTTGCTTTGATAAAAAGCACCATTAGCGCAGGAAATTTAAGAAGAAAACACTTTATTTTGCTAATGTTTTCACAAGGAGAGTCGAAAACGGCAGCTACATGGGGAGGGTATGGGATATGGCAGCAAGCAGTGGAGCAGGAAGCAGAGAGATCACATGAACGTGGGAGAGGAACCATGAACGTGGCACAAGCAGAGAGAGTGACCCGGAAATCTACGCCCAGTGATGTACTTCCTTTATCAAGGGTCCAGTTTCTAAAGGTTCCCCTCCATCCAGTGCCATGAACTGGGGACCATGCGTTCAAATACGTGAGCTTATATAGGACAATTTCTCATTCAAGCCCACACAGTTATTCAACCCTTTCTTTTACAAGCCACCTCCATTCTATGAGTAAGCCCCTCCCCAAATGAGCCTGGATCCTACTCTTCTCTTCGGTCTAGTGTTACCATCCCATTGTGAACAGCACAACCTGTGGCTGGAACCTCCTGACTCACCTGTTTCTGCATGTCCCCTCACAACAAGGCTGAGTCCTTTCAACTGTCACGCTCTGAAGCAACACCCTGGAACACCTTGTCTTTGCACCAGGATTAAAGACTGCCGTGGGGTCTGCTCCCTTTCCACCATGACAAATGCTTACTGATAATTCTCTTTGCGTGTTGATTTCAGCTGCATGGGCTTCTCTGACGCTCCTTGAACTTGCTAGGCCATCGCCATCTCAGGCATGCTCCTCAGATCCCCTGCCTGGCACACAGTTTTCATAGACATCTGTATATCTAGGCCACCCTGTGAAGATCACTGCTCTTGTCTTTTCAATGAGGGCAATCCTTACGCAGAACCATAAATGTTTTCCTCTCTTGTTCTTCCCATCCTTTGTGATTTTTTTTTTTTTNTTTTTTTTTTTTTTGGTGTGTGTGGGGGTCAGTACTGAAGATGGTACCTAGTCCTCAGACATTTTAGGCAAGTGTTCTACCGTAGCCCATGATTTTGATTTATGTAGCATTTTGTTAGATTTTTTTTTTGAAACAGGATTTTGTGTATCTTGGGTCTCAATCTCACCTTAGCAAAGGCTGACCTTGAACTCCTGATCTTCATGCTTCCACCACCCCAGTGCTAGGATTGCAGGAGTGAGCTACCAGACAAAATGTCCATAACCTATTTGTGACACAGATAACATATTATGATACATACTGCTTGTTGTATGTCTTTCTAGATGGAATATAAATTATTTGTCTTTCTATTCACTGATGCATTCCAAGTCCCTGGAACATAACTGTTGAATGAATGAACAAATACATGAATGTAAAACTATACTTTTCTGTGCTTTTTCTATTTCTTTCCATTTCTGATTTGAAAACAACCAATTTTTTTCTGAGTTCTCATTTTTATAAAGGCATGCTAAAAATAGCAAGGAGTAGGCAGCACACAGAAATATTCAGTTTTATTTACATACTTTCCCTAGAGCTACTGACTCAGTAGCCGTGTTATTTCAGGAGAATGTTTGGTGTGGGAGGGTTGGCAAACAAATGTTCTAGCTTTCTCATCTGTATTAGCTTCCACTCATTATGCAACTGTTAAGTCAATTTCATTTATGTTATGTAGTAATTGGGGAGAAGGGCCTGCTTTTCGTCCCGCCCGGCTCCCGCACGGCNTTCGGGGTATAAGCTAGCCGTGCGGGAGCTGGGCGGGACGAAAAGCAGGGCCCGTTCACTCTATTACTACAATGTTAGATGTTTGTTATACAGCACATTATCACATTCTAGATGAGTGTACCCTTAGTATGAGGGTAGCACTAGCTTCTATAACAAGAAACTCCAGAATAGAGTGACTTGGGTGTGTTTCTCTCTCCTGCAATAGTTAAGAAATACTTCAGTTTCTGGAGCACAGCTCCAAATGTCATCCATACTCTTGGGGTAACAGTGACTCTGTTTTTGGTATAATCTGGTTCCCATGCTTCCTGCAGTTACTGATATTTCAGCATGTTTTATTGGTGGGACTTTATCTCATGGCCATCTAATTAATGCAATCATATGTCAACTACAACCCCATTTCTACAGCGGTAATTTCTTGTAACCTTTGTGTTGGGAGGTATTATTTTGATGAATGGCTTTATTACTTAAATTAACGTACAACCAAGTTTACCCTTTTACATTATATAATTCAATGTATTTAGTATAGCCATACTGTTATGCAACCATCAACTTCTTGCAGCCACAAAAAGAAACCCAGTATCTGTCACCAGATATATATCTTGCACTCCATATTTTGGAATCAGTAATATACCATTTTTATCTCTACAGATACATTTATTGCAGATATTTTCAACAAGCAGAGTTATATATTATGTGGCTTTTTGTGTTTAGTTTCTTTTACTTAGCCTAATGTTTCAAGTCTCATCTATATAATATATGTAAATATATGCTGATACATGTATATCACACACACATACATATATATCAATCAGTACTTCATTCCTTCTCATGGCAAGAGTTAATTCCATTATATTTATGCAATAGTTATTTATTCATTTGGGAGTTATAATCCCTTGGGTTTTATGTTGTTTCACATATTGGATATTATGAATAATTCAGCTAAGAATGATTTGTGTATTTCTATTCTATGGGCACTTATATAGTATAGACTTGGGTCTATACCTAAGAGTAGAATTAGTAGACAATATGTTAACTCTATATTTAATTTCATGAGCACCGTCAAATTTAATTTTAAAGCATCCAGAAGTTAAAACGCTCACCAGTGATATACAAGGAGTGCGATTTCTTCACACCCTTGTCCACACTCACTACTGTGTGTCTTTTTGATTCTGACCATCCAGGTAGTACTTTGTTGTGTTTTTCTTTGTTATGTCCCCTGGGACTAATGCTGTTATGCTGTTTGCTGGTGCTTACTTATCACTTACAAGCTTCTTAAGGGAAAAGTTCTTTATCATTTTAACTGTTTTTAAATTGTTGAATTATAATCATTTTGATATAAATCTTCATCAGAAATGCATGCTGTGGACTGTCTTTTCACTTCTCTGTAGTAAACATAGAGATGCTCTGATTATTACAGAGAAAGGAAATGTAGCTGAGATGCTTCTTGGAGATCCCGGGGTAAACTGCCTCTCCGCCTCTTCTTTATAGCTAGTTCTGTGCTGTGAGGCTGAGTTTTCCCGCTGCACTGATAAAACACTCTGACAACAGAAACTTCAGGGAGAAAAGGCTTATTTTGGCTCAGAGCTCAAGGTCCTGTCCATCATGAGGGGGCAGTCAAAGAGGCAGGAGCTGGAAGCACTGGTTACATTGCTTTCATAATCACAGAGCAGAGATAAATGATTTTGCTTTCTTTTCTCTACTCAGACTATCCAAGATGATAGCAAAGGAATGGATCCTCCCATCCTGAGCCTGTCTTTCCATTTCAATACACTCAATCCCCAAAAGGCACGCTGTTTTGGTTGGGTTTTCTTTTGATGTGATAAAATACAATGGCCCAAAACAATCTGGGGAGGAAAGGGTTTGTTTCAGCCTACAATTTGTAGTCTACCATCCAGAGAAGTAAGGACAGGAACTTGGAAGTAGAAACCATGGAGGAATTCTGCTTACTGACTTGATTCTTTGGCTTTTTCAACCTGTTTTCTTATATAAGTCAGAACCACACTGCTCAGGACCACGATGCTCAGGACCACGCTGCTCAGGACCATGCAGCTCAAGACCACACTGCTCAGGACCATGCAGCTCAGGACCACACTGCTCAGGACCACAATGCTCAGAACCACGCTGCTCAGGACCACACTGCTCAGGACCATGCAGCTCAGGACCACACTGCTCAGGACCACGCTGCTCAGGACCACATTGCTCAGGACCACACTGCTTAGGACCATGCTGTCCCACAGCATGAACCACTAATCAAGACAATACCAGCCAGTCTTATGGTGGGCATTTTCTTAGTTAAGATTCCCTCTTTACAGCCATAACTAGGTTTGTATCAAGTTGAAACAATAACAGAAACCAACCAGGACACATGATCAGAGATCCCTCTCCCAGGGGATCCTAGATTCTGTCAAGATGACAATTAGCAAACCATCATAGCCATGAGGGCCATGAAGGAAGGACCAGGGCTGGGCCTGCTGACAACCCCCTTCGTGGATTCCTGTTCTTTCCTCATTCACAGCACTGAGATGGTGATACCCAGTTCAGTCACTGGCAAGGCTCCTTAAAAAGGCGTTGGTGGGTATGGGGTAGGGGTTGGGGTGGGAACACAGCCTACACCTGACTGAGAACTTGTCTTGGACAGAAGCAGAGACAGATTTCTAGTGTGTCCTGTCACTTCAGATTAGCCTTCCCTGGTTGTTATAGCTCAGAACACCATCTGCTTAAACATGTTGAGAGCTGAGACCTTCTTGAATTCTCAAGGCAACACAGGGTTTTTTAAAAAATCTCTTGTGTGTTTGTGTGTATGTGTATGTTTGTGTGTGTTTGTGTGCATGTGAGTGCCTGTGTAGAGGTCAGAGGACAACTCAAGTGTGGTCTTGACCTTTAACGTACTTTAAGAGAGGGTTTCGTGTTGTCCACCACTGTGAGTACCAGACTAGCTGGCTTGCAAGCTTGCAGATTTTCTCCTGTGTCCACCTCCCATCTCTCTATAGGAGCACTCAGATATCTGCCTCTGTATCCAGCTTTATGTGGGCTCCAGGGATCCCTGCTCAGGCCTTCATATTTGCTGCAAAAGATTTTACTAACTGAGGCACCTCCCCCAAATAGGTCTTCCCCCCCCCCTATTTTCCTTTTTGAGACAGGGTCTCATGTACCCCTGGCCTTGTACCCTAGATCCTCCTGCATCCGCTTCCCAAGTGTTAGAACTGCAGTTGTCTACCATTATGCCCAGATTCCAGTCAAATTTTTCCATAAATTTAGAGTATATATTCCATTTGGGGGAAGAAGAATAAATTTGGTACTCTTCGGAATAATTCTTCAGGGGCTAGAGAGATTGGCTCAGTGGCTAAGAGCACTGGTCATTCTTGCAGAGGACCTGAGTTCAATTCCCTCTCCAGTTCCAGGGCACCCAATATCTTCCCACTTCTATGTGCACATGGTACACATATGTACATTCAGGCAAAACATTCATATGCATAAAATAAAATAAATACAACTTTTAAAAAAGAACACTTCTTCAAAGACTTGCTTGCAGTTTAAGAGCAATCATGCATTCCTGACTTTCGAGCCCTTGGCTAAATGGCTGGCTCTCTTGTGTTTTGTTTTTAAGACATGGTTATTCTGGGACTGGCCCTCAAGTTCTCAGTCTTCTTGCCTCAGCCTTCTAAGTGCTGGATTAATGATGTGTAGCAAAACCCCAGCAGTGACTATGCTTTAAAAAACACAATAAATCTCTGGAGTTTGAAGCTGCCTCTCCCCTAAAGTAGAGCACACCACATAGCCTCCGTTATTATTTTTCTACTGTACTATGGTTCTTTTCGTTGTATGTGTGGTACATGTATAATGTATGTGCTTGTTAGGGTAGGTGTGTGCATGTATATATGTGTGGAGGTAAGAGACAGATGTTGGGGATCTTTTAATCAGTATTCACCTTGACTTTTTGAGACAGGATCTCTTGCTGAGCCTGAAGCTCACTGATTCACCTAGATTAGCTAACCATTGAGCTTCAGGGCTTTGCCCTGCCTCTTCCTCTTTTCAGGGTTTGTTAGAGGATCAAGCCACCATGCTCAGCTTTGTATGTGGGTTCTGGTGTTCCAAACATAGGATGCTCAAGATAGAGAGAGGCTGGCACTTACTGACTGAGCCGTCTTTCCCAGTCCTGCTGTGGCTTAGAAGGTCAGGGCAAGTAGAGTACAGGAGAAATTTTCCTCAGAGAATTTTCATTTGCTTGCCTCTCCAGTTTTCATTTTAGCCTGCTATTCAAACTGACCCAGAAAAATCTGGCAAATGGAAGCACTTGGGGTGACAGGATCTAAACCATCTTTATATTACTGTCTTAAAGAGACAGAGAAAGAGGGCACCACATGTGGGAATCTGACCCAGGGTGTTGAAACGGAATTTAAGAGTATCTGTAAGGAGGGAAGACAGTGGAATTGAAAATGCTTGTTCTGCAGCTTTTTCAGTAGCACTGTGGGGAGCCCCACCAGACCTCCTTCACCTGACAAATCCACTCCATCTGCAAACACAGCTTCTAATCAGGGCTTTTTCATTTCTCTGTCATTGTGATAAGCCCGTCTCATCATGGATCTTTAGTATGGGAACTGATCTCCAGTGTACTCAGCTTCAAATGCATGTTGACAGGTATGGTCAGCCCAGGAATGTTCTCATCTTCTTGTTTCTTACCCTGAAATAATGTCACTAAACTATATGTATGACTTAAAGCTTATAAGATATAAAAGTACAGATTAGCTTTCTCTCTCAAAACCATGATCTCAACCCGAGAGGCAGACAAGTGGGCTGAAATGTCTTGGTTCCTAAAAATAGACAAAATTGTTTTTTGTTGACACTTAGGAGATTTCAGCCATCCAAATAGATTGACCTGTCAGTATGTGTTACCTTGAAACTGCTCATGGAAATGGATGGGCATACGGGAGTCAGGTGGGACATGACACACTATATTCATTTCAAGAAATGAAGGCTGGAGTATATTTCTCACCAGAAGTCCAAGACTAATATTGAAAGCAAAAGCTTATCATTGCTTATTGCCTTGTGTTATAGTTTGAGTCTGAAGTGGCCCCCCCAAAGTCATGTGTTTAAACAGTTGGTTCATTTCTATACTCATGCACCTGCCAAACTGCTCCAGAAACCATCAGCTGAATGTATTATCTGAATATGAATATTGACCAGGGTCTCTGACCCTATTGGTTGAGAGGGATCATTGTCTATACTTATTTTATCCATCTTTCTTCCCAGTAAACTCATTTTATTCGACCTGTTTTGACATGTTTTTCTTCTGACTGATGTGTTACTTCCTTGTTAGGATGCCCCAAAAGGTACATCAGCACTGATGATGGAAGCATGTCTGTTCATCATAAATCCTGACTCCTAATTCCAACTGAGAAGGTGATCTTCTGAGCACATTGCCATCTATATCCTGTGGTGGTCTCTCCTGCCTCTGTCAGCAACAATACAATTTAAAAATTGTTACTTGATTTTACAGGTTTACATAAAGCTATTTTAATACAACTTTTACACATACACACACACAGTGTGAACAAAAGGAGTATATTTCCTAATAAAAGTTCAAGACCATATCAAAAACAAGAAGTAGTCATTGACTATTACCCTGCCTTACAGCTTGAGTCTGAAGTACCCCCCTCCCCCCCGCCAAACTCACCTATTTAGACACTTGACTCCTAGCTGGTAGGTGGGAAGCTGTGGAGCCTGGATGAGGCCTGTATGACTGACATAGAGCACTCCTTGCAAGTTCACACCCCACCTCTGGCTCTGTCTACCTCTTTCTGCTTCCTAGTCTACCAAGAAATGAGGAGTCCCAGCCTCATCTCCCTGTTGCCACTAATCCCATCATGACTTCAGAATCATGATGGACTGTACCCTCAGGTCGCAGGGTAATCTTTAACACAGGAGCTAACACACTTTGTAGAAATCCATTTTCAAAGACAGTATCAGCTTCCTGCTGTGGACTTCTGTGAGGTGCAAGGAAATGCATCGACTCTCAATAGGTTCTACAAAGAGGTCATGGGGTAGAAGGAAGAGGATGCAGAACCTGTTTCTCTTTTAGAAAATCTTTGTTCCAGGTAGACCACCTGGACTTTGTAAAATACAGTTACAATTGTCACAAAGTTGACTCAGTTTGGGAAAACAAACTTGAAGGATGCACATCTCGTTCCTGTGTAGGATCTTACTCCCTTTTGGGTTCCGTAGGTACGGGTTGGAGTTGACACCTGGGCCCTCCTTCACACACTTTTCAGGAACTAATCCTTTTCTGAATAGGTTTTGGCCTTTATGGAAAATTATTTTAAATTAATGGTAAGCCTATTATTGCTTTAAAGGTCTCCACTATATCCTTTGAAGGTTTTCTACGGACTTCTCCCATTTGTGACTCCAGAAGAAGGTTCTATCTGTCTTTCAGGGCTCATTGTTCCTCTCTTGATAAAGATGGGGTGTGTAGTGATTAAATGACTGACTGTTATTCCTGGAAAGAGTGAACCCCAATCTTGCTATGTATGTGTTTATTTCTCCTCTAACCACAAAGAAGGCTGGTTTCTTCAGCTCAGCATACCTAACAGCAGGAAGCTGTGACAAGGTGGTCCATGCGAATCATGCAACACAGATAAAACCTTGGGAGGTAAATATATCCTGATGACATTTTCTAATTCTCTAGAAGGTTTGGAACTCCTCTTCTAATCAATCCTAGATTGAAGCACCACACTGGGAGCACCTAATATGAAATGGTTTTTTAAAAAGAAAACTGAGTTCAGAAGAGTCTAAAGCCCATAGACCCTGCCTGGGCTTTGCCCCCAATGACTCACCTAGCCTGCAGGTTTCCTTCTATCATGTGTATTTTTCTCTACTCCAATTTACTTTATCCTTTCAACTCCTTTTAAACATATTCAAAATTTTGAGGGAGCAAAATTCTATTTCTTTAAACATTTTCAAAAACTCCTGAGTGAAGCAGTTAGTGTATGAGAGCTGCGGAAAACCTTAGAGTGTGTCTCCACTTTCTCCTTCCGTCACTCAGGCTCCCATCCAGCACAGACAGGCTTCTCGCCACGTGACACATCTCAGCTCAGGGGCGATATCAGGTTTTTTTTTTTATACCCACATTTATGAATGAAGTTTTATTAAAACACAGTCATTGTCATTATTTGTGTATTGCTTGTGACTGTATTCTGACAAGGACTGGCCAACTGACCATGACAGATCCTGACTCAAAAAGCCTGACATGTGCTCTCTGGTCCTTCGCACAAAAGCTGCCAGCCCTTGTTCTCAGCACCAGCTTCTTGTTTCTATACATCCCCTAATGGGTCTTCTAAGGAACCTGGATTGTGTTTAATCAGAACACTTATTTCTTTATTGTTAATGATACAGACACGTACACACTACAGAGAGAGAGAGAGAGAGAGAGAGAATGATATTATGTGTGTATGTGTGTGTGTGTGTGTGTGTGTACAGGACTGGGTCTCTCCCTTCACTTTTTTGGGGGAGCAGGCTTGAGACAAGGTTTCTCTGAGTATCTTTGGCTGTCCTGGAACTCCTTCTGTAGACCAGGGTGGCCTTGACCTTACAGAGGCCACAAACCTGTCTCTGTCTCCTGAGTGCTGGAATTAAAGGTGTGTACTGCCACGCCCAGCTTCTCCATTCACTTTTAAAAACATTTATTTCCTGGTGCTGGAGAAACAGCTCAGGAGTTGAGAGCAGTAGCTGCTCTTATCGAGAACTCAGCTTTAATTCTCAGAACCCACATGGTAGCTCACAACTGTCTGTCATTTGAGTTCTAGGAGATTGAATGCCCTGTTCTGGGTCCTTCAGGGACTAGGCACATACATGGTGCATAGACATACATGCAGATAAAACACTCATACTTAGACAAGTTTTGAAAATTATTTTAATTAAAATATATTGTTCACCCTCTTCTCTCCACACTCTTGCATGTAACCACTTCCTGCTCCTTCTTAAACTCAAGGCCTTTGTTCTCAATTATTATCATATATATATATATTAATAAATATACAAACAACTGCTGAGTCTGCTTAGTGCTGCTTGTATATTCACTTTTAGAGCTGACTGTTTGCTATTGGATAATCAATTAGGGGTTCATCCTTGAGAAAGACTAATTCTTCCTCTCTCTGCAGTTGTTAATTCCTATTGCTGTTTATGTGGGGGTAAGATTTCCCTCATCTTCTTTGGTTTATTACTCGGTGTTGTTATCATTTAGCACTCAGAGGTTTCAAGGGTGTACCTTCTCTGTCATATCTAGAAGACACAATCCTTTGGGAAGCTCCCTGGTCCTCTGGCTTTTATAATCTTCCTGCTCCGTCTTCCTTGATGGTCCCTGAGCCTTAGGAATATGGGCTATGTTTTTAAGTGGGTTCTGGTAATGGAACTCTGACTGTCATTCTTGGCAACAGGTTGAGATAACTTGTTTAATTATTTTACCTGTAAGAAATTGTAGTTGACAATTTTGAAAAGTGTGAATATGTACAGAAACTATGGTAATAACCTGTGACATTACTAGCTGAAGGTCTCAGCTATGGACTCCATCATCCATGGTTGGCCAGGTCATACCTGAGCATCAGGGCCTCTTCTGTCTCAAATTAGTGATGGCATTGGTTGCTGAGTCTCAGAGTGAGGAAAAGGGGTAGAGTAAGTGTAGTGCACAGATTGTGATGGAAGGTATTGTTGTCCTCCAGGATATATGAAAACTCTCCAACATGTTTAAAAATCTAAAGGTATTCTTAAAAGGCTCCTGGAAAGGAACTAGGGAAAGAGAAAAAGGAGCAGCTGAAAGAGCAGCCCAATGGAGAGGCCAGAGGATGGTGAGAAGAAAGGGGATTGTTTAGCTTTAAAGCTGTATCTATTCACCACGAAATGCTCTTCAGCCATAAGGCAGGCAGTTGCCAAGGCTGGGGTGATGGCTTAGCCAGTAACGAGCTTGCCATGCAAGCACAAGGACCTGAGTTGAATCCCTAGCACCCACATAACAACACTGGCAGTGGGGATGTATACTAGTACACTTTCAAGCCAAGGTCACGTCCTGGCACCCATCTCTCATCCACCAGGCAGCAGGGTTACGTCCACTGCTGCCAGGAGATCAGCAAAGTAGAGCAGGGCTGCACGCAGCACCTCCATGAGTCCTCATGCGTCTGTTCTAAGTGTGCCCCCTCCGGTAGGGGGAACCTGCAGACTCAGCCTGGGGCGTTCCCCTCACACCCTCCATTTTTTCTTCATCTCAGCTTTCTGTAGTTATCTCTTACATACTGCCGAAGTCATGGCTCCAGGAATAATGAGTTCTCTTCTCTTCTCTCCCCCCCTCTTTCTTTCCTTCCTTCCTTCCTTCCTTCCCTCCCTCCTTCCTTTCCTTTCTTCTTTTCTTTTGTTTTTGCCTCATTTATGTATATTTAAGCTGCCTAGGATGACTGCCACTACCCTCGAGTGAACTCTTACCCCCCAAGACACTTCAAATACTCTCTCTGCCCTTCCTGGTTATCATTATTTTTTATCTCCATCTGTGTGTTCATTGGCAGCTCCAACAAGCTTTTGCAGCATTTATAGTGCTCAAAAGTGTGTGTCTTCTGTCTCCGCATCTGGATTTAGTCACAGAACATGGACCATACCCGTCTTCATGCCCTCAGAACTTGCAAAAGTGGATGGGGCCAAATAAAGAAGAAGTGGTTCGAATCAACCTAATAGAATAGTTACCAGCACTCTGTGAAATGCTTTCTTACAGGCTGTGTGGGTGGTGAGCTATAAATAGACCTCTCAAGTCCAACTTAAAAAATCTCCAGCACTTCCACCGAACTCCAGATCCCTAGACCCATCTGTACATATTTATACCATTCCTGAATGCCTTACAGAGTTTGAGGGCGCAAATTGCCCTAAGCAAGATTCTAGAATTTTTTTTATCAGCTACCTCTCATCTTTGATTTTCACCTTTTCAATTAATGACAGTTTTGTTCTTTTAGTTGCTGAAGCTAAATGTTTTGCAGCTCCTCTGATAATTTCCCCTTATAGTCACACCTAGTGCATTTAGTAAATCTTGTCTCTTCCTTCAAAATGTTACTAATCCCACCTACCAGCTTGATCCTCACCCCCATGCTTGTATTTATGGCTGAGCCTTCTAACTGGGTTTCCTGCTTCCGTCTTTGCCTGCCTTCCACCTCCTCATGGTCTATTTTTAACACAACAACTAGACTGGCCATTTATTGTGGTATAGCTTTTCTTTTCTTTAAAGTCCTCTTTGACCTTCCTCAGCACCCAAACACTGCCCATAATATAATAAGAATTCAATATTTGCTAAATGAATAAATGAATATTTAAGTGTTAGTATGAAAACCTAAAAACAACCCAGATATATATCAAGAAGTTGCAATTCATAATAAGGTGTGTTTCATGAATATTCCACATTCTTGTATGTAATTGTATCTTAAATATTTGTTTACTTATTTTTATGTACTTACTGTGGTTTGAAAGAAAATGGCCCCCAAAGGGAGTGGCACTATTAGGAGGTGTGGTTTTGTTAGAATAGGTATAGCCTTGTTGAAAGAAGTAGGGGTGGGCTTTGAAGTATCCTATGCTCAAGTTAAACCCAGTGACTCAGTTCACTTCCTGTTTGTTGCGTACAGATCAAGACGTTGAACTCTCAGTTCCTTCTTTAGCACCATGTCTGTCTGTATGATGCCTTGTCCCACCATCATGCTAATGAACTAACCTCTGAATGGTAAGCCAGCCCTAATTAAATGTTTTCCTTTGTAAGAGTTGCCATGGTTATGGTGTCTCTCCACAGAAATAGAAACTGTAACTGAGATAGCATGTATACAGCATGCCTGGTACACATTAAAGTCAGAAGTGGGTGTCAGATCCCCTAGAACTGGAGTCATGTACAATTGTGAGCCTTCATGTGGGTGCTTGGAACTGAAGCCAGGTCCTCTGAAAGAGAAGTAAGTGCTCTGAACTGCTGAACCATTGTTTCAGTCCATATAATCATGTTTTGAATATCACCAAAAGATTTCAATCATTTTGTCTAACATTAAATTGACCACAAAAAAAAACCCCTTGGCCCTGACTGGTCATATTGTTTATTGGAAAATTCTGAACTGAGTTTGATTTGAAAGTAAGGAAATTAAATTTAATTATTTTCATACTCTCTTGTAATGCAAAATGTTCATGGTGTGTGTGTGTGTGTGTATGTGTGTGTGTCTGTGTGTATCTGTGTGCATATTTTGTGTGTGATCTGGTTTTTCCAAATATTCTAGTCAATTTTCTAGAGAATTTGGGTAGTGACCCTAAGTGAAGAATCCAGTGCTGGAGGGTGAGACAAAACAGGAGTCAGGTGAGAGAGGACCAGTCTCCTGGTTTGAATGCTACAGGGAGAAAACATGCAAGAGAACGAGAACGGCCATGGGATGAATCTGCTTTGTTCATCCATTCTTCTTTTTTATTCCCCTTGAGACTCCAGCCAGCAAGAGCAAGTGAAGAGTCCTTGATTCAGAAAAGTCACAGAAGGGAATGAATTCCCGAGAGCAACTCATTCACACGATTTGAAAAATGGTGAGAGAGAGACAGAGAGAGAGAGACAGACAGACAGACACACACAGAGAGAGAAATGAGAGCAAGAGAGAGAGAGGTTTCATACTGAACATGTCTGCAGTGCTTTGTTCTGAGGTGTATTTAGACAGGCAGCTAATGGAAAGTGAAGTCATACGCATCAACCTGAATGGTTTTGAAAGATTAAGTGGGAAGGTTGGGCACCTGGCCTTTGAGCAGAAAATTATAAAAAAAAAACAAATAAAATAGTTTAGTCTTTAATATTAAAATCATTATCTTTTAGTGTTTTAAAATAAAGCTGAATTTGCTCTTTAAAATCCTTATAGAGTAGGTATCAGGCACAATACTTTATCGTCTGCAGTTCGTGTGTGTGACCTGTAAATTCTTCATTTAAGAGTGGGCAAGTTGGCTGCCTCTGTACTTTAATAGTTTCTCTCTCATTTGCAATCAGGAGACTGCAAATGGAGGATCAAACTTCCATGCACCAGCTCAGCCTCTGACCTTCATCACGCATTGTTCAGAACAATTTTCCAACTCATTGACAACATTCTCCTGTTTCTGCTGAGTGCTTTTGCAAATTGCTTCCACCCTCCTGGCCCCAAACAATGCGCCTTCCATGCCTTCCACAAGTAAACAAACATTGGCTGCCTGCTTCTATCAGGCCCAAATCCAAAGTTAATAAAACTCTAAAGCTCACTGGAACTCCTGCAGTCCCACATAGAACCATTTATAGAGTTGTTTGTATCTTTGAGGACTGATGTAATGCACAGCAATGGCTGTAAAACATTCAAGGGCTGTAGAAATGATGCTGAGAAATTCTCCCGTGCTACCCCAGCCTCAGGTCCACACCTGGGAGTAACTAGTTATCAGTTCAGAATCTTTAAAAAATGTCTGTTCACAAAACACACACACTCAAGATGTATAAATATGTATATTTACAAAGTGTGATTTCCCCTCACTTCTCTCCCAAATATATTGCTCTCCTCCTTTTCCTTCTTCCTTTGTCCCCACTGAGATCCGATTCCATCTATTACACAGGAACCCCTTCCACAGCAGCAAACATGCCCACCTCCTTTAAAACTTTGCCTCTTAGTACTCCAGAGCATGAATGTGTGAAAATTTATTTAGAGTCTCCATTGTTACTTGCTTAGCTTATTAGCAGCTTTTCAGGGTCACCACTAATGGAAAGAAAGGGAGGGAGAAAACAGGGATTAAGAGAAAGGAGGAAGATGAGAGCCAGTGTACACCATAATGCCATTTAGGAACTTGGTGCTGGAATACAAGGGCTGTGTTTTGTTAGCCTTTGCTAACTGAGAACTGAGCTCAGGCAACCTCGCTTCAGGTAGAATGCTGGCAGGCCCACTTGCAAGCTGAAAGTCGCAGATGCTGCGTCCTAACCAAGTGGGTAAAAATGTCAAGATACCCGCAAATACCACTTCAGTAGGTCACAGGAAAGGCTCCACTTTGGAACTTACATGTGAGAGGGCTCCTGGGCTAGTCTACATCATAACACAGCCTCTCTCATTGCTAATGGAGTTCTGACAAGGCCTTAGGTCCCAGTCTGCCTAGAGTCCTGCTCCAAATCCTGCTTCATTTTACCCCTGCTTCTCATCTGTGCCACCTAGTGGTGTGGGAGGTCCTTCTGTCTATGTGTTGCTTCTATTGGTTAATGAATTAAGAACTGCTTTGAGCCTATGGCAGGGAAGAACAGAACTAGGCAGAGAAAGCTAGGCTGTATGCTGGGAGGAAGAAGGGTGTAGTCAGGGAGACACCGTGGATCTGCTGCCAGAGACAGACATGCCAAATCTTTGCTGGTAGACCACGACCACCTAACAACCTCAAATGCAAAATATATCTTCACCTTAGTGCTTTGATCTACATCTTCTTCCATCTTTCCATGACTGCCATCCCTCCCAGACCCCTCTGGAGCTCAAATGCATTCCTGTCGGTCCTTGACATGTTCATGCTCATCACCAATCAAATTATTCTGCTTCCTCTTCCTGTGTCACTGTCTGATCATCTGGCAATACGCTCTCTAGGTATTAGCACATCATGACCTTCCTGTCTTCCTGAGTCCCACTTATATCTTGGGAGACCCCACCCACATAATTGGTCATGACAATGATTATGACTGTCAACCTCCTCAAGTTCAGCATCATTGCTTCTATCCTCTCATTCTCAAAGCCCACATGCATGCCCAGATTACCACTCTCTCCAAGCTCTCAAGTCCACCAGTGCATGCTGCCTTCATGTTCTCCCTTCTGGTTCCCTCGTACCTTCACGCCACCATTTGCAATCTTATCAAGATTGTTCTGTATGTAACCAAGGTCAGAGTCTGTGCCTCAGCAAGAAGATGCTCATTTCCAGAGAGTCTCCCTGCCGCCACTGGCATCCTGTGCTCAGTTTCTCCCACTTGCCCTCTGGTTTTCAGTAATCCGCCCTTTGGTTTTCCCTCACCCAGTTTTGTGGGGCTCTAAAGCTATCTGTCTTCAGATAAGATCTTCATTGCCTAGGTCCAGGGTCTTATGGAATTTTGTATCCTTAGTACAGAAATAGAAATAGCACAAGCTTCCTCTGGTAACTGAAAATTTCAAAGAGAACAATGTTGTCATGGAATGGACCATCGGGATAGAAGAATAACCATGATACTACTTCCTAGTGCATGGATAGGTTTCTTACCATTCCCTTAGGTTTCTATCCCTGTTGTCTTTGTCCTGTCTACTGGTTTTAGGAGTAGCATTCTTTCCTTTGACTAGATGTAAAACTTCAGCAACCATGTTTACAAAGTGACTGCTATCCATCTAGTTTGGAAGTAGGAGCTGTCATGAAAGCACAGAGTTCTGGTGTCCTAGGCTTATGCTTTGTGCACCATTTTGTTGGTACTAAACACCCAAGTGTATTCCAAGGAAGGAAAATGACTAGCCAGTAAGGTTTGAATGAAAACCTAAGGTTCCATGACCCAGAAAACTCTGCCCTTGGGAATCATGTGCAAGGGACATCATGATTTTCTCCTGCCCACGAACCAGCCTAAAGTTTAAGCAAGGGCACGATTAGCAAAAATACCAGCTCTAATTTTAGAAGGGATAAGACGGGGAACAGGCAGAGATGTGAAGTTTAATCAAAGTGCTATCATTTCAAGATGTTAATGAGCCAGTTATCAAGCCCCTGGCAGGTTTGGCTCATTTGACCTCATTATCTAGGGAGGCACACGGTGTTGGATCCGGACTTCTGGTCACCAGACAGGTGATCCAGAGCCATGCTGCTGAAAGCCTGTTGGAAACAGGATTCCAGGATTCAAGCTGAGCCAAGAAACCCTCTACACACTCTAAATAGCATGTGATAATGACTTCTATCAATCCAGAACAGCACCTGCTTTTTCTCTGACCATTATGTTTGTGTGTTCAGAGGTTGTAGTAAATGTCTCATTATATAGTAGACATAATATTTATCTTGACTTTGCTCTAAATATTTTATTTTGTTAAGAATTTCATATACAAGTTTATATCATTTCCACCCCCCAACTCCTCTTATGCTCTCCCTTGCTCCACCTTAAATCTATGAATATATATGTATATATATAATCTATGAATATATACATTAACACACACACTACTGTTGTGTTTATTTAGCGTTGTCCATGTGTGCACGTGTTTAGGACTGACTACTTGGTATTGGATAACCTATCAGTAGTCAGTACTCAACTGTGGTGTAGAGTCCTCTTCTTCAGAGGTATTGATTACCTGTAGCTCTTCACCTATGGGTTGGATATCAAAAAGGCTCAAGGGGATTCTACTCTCTCTGGTTTCTGAGTTGGCCCTGTCCCTGGCCTTTGGGAAGCTCAGTCTTTTCCTCAGAATGGAGGTATTTCATGGATAAGGAGAGTCAATGGAGACCTGAGAGACCAGAACACGAATGTGGTAGAGGCTCTTAGTGCAGTGCTCCCTCTTGTGGCTGTCTGCTTGGCAATGCCACACCCTTAATACTGAAGACCACCTTTTTTGGAGTGTATCTGCCACTTAGTAGAAAGGTATATATTTCGAAGAATTCTTGAAGATACCCATAGATCTGAATTGATTTTAGAAAGAAGCATCATTATTTTCGAACAAAATATTGGTAATTAGAGAGGCCTGTGACATTAAGAGCACCTTCTTTCATACTTTGACCAAGTCAATCAGTTTCATCTTCAAGGGGGATAATTACTCAAATGTCTCCAATTACCATTGCCCTTCTCTGTTTAAGAATGTCATTGTTAGTAATGTGGAAATTTCCCCCAAGTTACACCTTCCTTCTGGAGGCACAAATACTCATAAGAAACATTTGCTTCAGCTCTGTGTTTTCTTTGGACAGCACCCTGCACCTCTCTGAGATTTTAAAACAACCACAAGTCATTATTTATCTGTCTAGGAGTCTGGGCCACTATAGGCCGAGGCTGGCTTGTCTGTTTCCCAGCTGCTCAGACTCCCAAAATAATCACACAGAAACTATATTATTTGCAATACTATTTGGCCAATAGCTTAAGCATATTGCAGCTAGCTCTTACATCTATAATTAACCCATTTCCAATATTTTATATTTTATGATGAAGCTTGTGGCCTACCAGTAAGGTTCCAGCTGGCAGCTCACATTTTTCTCCTCTAGCCGCTACATGGTGTCTCCTCTGATTCCACCTTCTTTCTCCCAGCATTCAGTTTAGTTTTTCCTGCCTACCTCTATTCTACCCTATCACAGGCCAAGACAGTTTCTTTATTCATTAAACAATAAAAACAACACATACATAGGTCACCCTACTCAGGGTACTGACTTTTAGCTTTCCAGTCACCTGTGTTTGAATGACATGGACACTTGGCTCCTCTCTCCACATGTAGGGGCAAGGGAGCAAGGACATGACTTGGAGAAGGACTCTGGGGCTTCCATTGGAAGGAAGACCCTGTCACATGCTTCACACAGTAAATGTTCCAACAGTTCAGTGGCCACTACAGGTGCAGGGTCAGGTAGAGTCCAGGAGTGGACTACAAACTGGATTAAAAGATCTCTTTCAGGAAATCTACAAAAGCTGCCATGATAGGGATTTTACAGAAGAGGTCTCCCCGCGGCTGCTGCCAAGACCACCATTGGCACCTGAACCTGGAACACCAAAGGATTGGCATTAAACATGATCTCTGGACAGCTACCTCTGGTGCTGGCCCTGTGAGATCCCAGCAACTGCTGCTGGGCAAAGTTTGACTCAGCTATCCCATTAACACAACAGAGCCCAGTGACTCCACAAAAAAGCTCCATGATGAAAAAGAGCTGAGAATCCACAGGAGAAGAGCAAGATAGGTAAGTTCAACATGGAGTACAGGCTGGGCCAGTGCACATATACAAAAAGTATCAATAAGCTGGTGTTTGATGTAGGAAGACAATACTGTGGCTCAGTGAAGAGACCCAGCAGCACCTGGGAGTGATGTCATTGGCTCCCCAGGTCAGTGCAGCATCCCAGTCCTGCCCTCCTTTGCCCTTCTTTACAGCTCTGTTCATTTTCCCTTTCTTTTCCCTCTCTGACTGTGCCGTTTCCTTGAACACCACATCTTCCAAAACCCCGAGCATGGCCCAGTTTATGATATGTTAGTACATCACTTTACTTCCCTCTTTTTAGCCTCTTATTAACCAAGATTTGGAAATCTCCTCCCCATCATTTCCTTTGCTTCTTCTTCCCACTCCTACATGCGCCATCCTCCTCCCCTCACATCTACCAACAGAAGCAGACTGCAGACAGAACGGTGCCTGGAATACCAATCTAATAGGAGAAAACACGAGCATAACTTCCTCATAGCCCAGTCTCTGTGAACACTGTGAACACCTCCACTGAAGGAAGACAGGCTACCCAAATGAAAAGAACAACAACAAAAGTCTTAACCACCATTTTAACCGTAAATGGGCAGATCTTAGTGCAAAACCACAAGTAACATGAAAACCCAAGACTACTTGTCTCCTCCAAAAATTACTAATTTCATAGTTATGACCCCCTAAGAAGGACTTAGATGAACCAGACACAGAATTCAAAAGAATATATATAAATATTCTCTGTATATATATCTAAACATATACATACACAGATTTAAAAACTTCAGAGAGAACATGAACACTTAAGAGAACGCAAGCAAATGGCTCAATGAAATAGGGAGGTCAATTCAGGATCTGAAATTAGAACTCAATAAAGACATAGAAGCACTGATGAAATCTGGACTGAAATGAGGTAGGAGTGAGAAACACAATCGGTCAAGTGAAAAGCTTGGTGGAAAATCTCATTGCTGGAATGGATCGGGAGGAAGACATCAAAGACCAGCTTCTTGATACTTTTTGTGTATGTGGACTGCCAGCTTACCTGTGTGGAAATCCTATTTTCAACATTCTGAAGTGGGAGTCCATCCTCTGTTCTTTTGGTCCGAAGCCCTAGGTGGTTTTTGCTTTTAAGGAGGTTCTGGCAAATGCTGCATCAGGCCCTGGCCATCCCTTTTTTGCTAGCTCTTTAGGATAGGAGTGCGAGTTAGAGTCAGTTCTTTTCCAAGTCAAACTGAAGCTGAACCCACATCTAAATAAGACTCCCAGGGATCCACAGACGCATTATTCTAGAAACAGCCTTGTTTGGAACTATTTTAATGTTTTAAAAATGAAATATAAAATGCTCACACAGATTTTTCCATTCTATTATATATTCACCTGCCAAATACTTTTGGTGATGCATAAGCCCAACTTTTTTGGTTAGCTTTCAATAATAAGTAAACAAGCACATCATTTTTGTAGCCTGAAAAGTGTCACACAGCAAAGAAGCGAGGTGGTAAGAGCTACGACAGTGATCCTAAAATTCAGGCAGTTTGGAATGACCTCAGGGTCAGGCTTAAGAACTGTTAAATGCCAAGACTACATGCCGGTCACACTAAATCAGAACTCTGAGAATGAGACCTAGCACCAATACTTATTAACAGCACCCTACCCTCAACCCCCATCATCACCCCCCAACACTCCATCCCCGAAACCAGATGATGCCAATGGAACTTGATTACACAGGTGGGTCAAAGAGAACAGATCGTGAAGGTGGAGCATTAGCCGAGGAATTGCAGGTGAGTGGACAGAAAAGACGACTGCAAGCCGGAGAGGTGGCTCTGTAGATAAAAGCACCTGCCACGCATTCGCAGAACCATGTAAAGGAGGTGGTGGTGGTGGTGGTGGGGAGAACCAAGTGCTGAAAAGTGTCCTTCAACCCACGCTGCCCCGCACTAATAATCATCAGGAGCAGCAGAAGCATTGCCACATTAGTCAGGTTTCTGCTCCTTTAGCAAAACAGCCATGAGACGGCGCTTATAGAAAGCAAAGGTTCATTGCGAGGCACAGTTTGGGAGCTTCTGGTTCATGTTCATTTGGTTCTGTTGCTTTTAGGCAGGTGGCAGTCACTCACAAGCGGGAGTATACAGCAGGGAAAATCACTCACTTCTTAACTCGGAAACAGAAGAAAGAAGAGGAGACCAGAGAGTCCCACATTCCCCTTCAAAGCCAGCTCCCAACGTCCTGGGTACCTCCCGCAGTCCAGTTTCATTCTGCCATCATCTCCCGGTAACGCCATCCTGGGACCAGGCCTTTAAGACAGGGGCTTTTGGGGGGACATTCAAGCTCTTAATTTTAGCAGTTATTTTTAAAGTTTCATTAAATTCCATGCCAACAGGCCTCTAACAGTTTTATCCTGCCTCCACCTAGGAGTTGTCTGGATCCTATGCTTTCTTGGCAATAGGGCTTTATGTCTTTTGGTTGTCTTTAGTTTGTGGTGCATAAGATCAAGTTTAAGGGCTGTGCCTGCAGAGTGGAGCTTGCTCCATCACTAAGCGGCAGCCCCAACCTGGTCTTCGTTTCTTGTTGCTAGTAATTTCTCATGTTAATGAGCAACAGTTCCAAGTTTATATTTTGTTATCGCTATTGTTGGAATCTATGCAGGTAAAGGCCATGCTGAATGTCTCCTTATTCTTTTATTGTGTAAACTGTCTGCCATGTCCTTAGTACCTTTTCCACTGTGGAAAGTCATTTGCCAATTTGGGTCATCAACAGACTCTCATCCTATCCCCATTCTGATAGCTCCCAGATAGATTGGCCATGAATTCCATAGGGATAGGCTCTCTTTCCCCCAGCAATTGGTTGTCATAGATACCTGATATTAAACTCCATCAGTTGTCTCGTTTGCACAGATAGAACATTATTGCTGAATATATTTAAAAAGTAACTCCTCAGAAAAAGCAATTAGTAACAAAATGAGTCGGCATGGATTTTGTTTCAGAACTCAAATCAAGTTGTGAATTTCTTTCAATAAAATCATTGCCAATTTTTGCGTTTGTCAGGGGTATTTCAGTCCCTACTTAGTGGCAAATGTTTGTTGTTAATCATATCGTTTTGTTACAGAAATTCAAGAGTCTTTGTTTCAGTGGTGTTGATCTTTCTTGTGTGCTCCCCAACCCCCGCGCCCCTGTGTCCCTTGCCCATTTTCCTCTTGGGTTGTTTGTCTCATGGTTTATCAGGACTATTATGGTGAGAATATTGTAAGTACTTTCCTTTATTCTGTTATATTTCAATTTTGTTTAATGGTATTTTTGTTTCTTTTGAGACAGGGCTCCCTATGCTGTCCAGGCTGCCTTGAGCTTGCTTATACAGTCCAGACCATTCTTCAAGAAATTCCCCTGCCTCAGCTTCCCTAGTGCTGCTGTTTGTATGACCACCACATTCACCTGTTTCCGGGTTTTCTTTCACATTACGATGTTAAAACTTTTTGCACTTCAAATTTCCAAACAGTGACTTACGTCTGTCTTTTCACTTTCAGTTAAGTTTTATTTGTAAAGGTCTTTATTGGCAAGGGAAGGGACAAGTGAAAATACTCATCCCTTTTCCTTTTTTTTTTTTTGCTTTTGCTTTTAATTTTCAAACTTAGAGAACTGCTCCTGCAGTGACAGGTTTCACAGTCCTTTTCCCATCTGTCTTCTCTGTATACAGTTAAGGCAGTGCTCCTGTGCCTTCTACAGTAGAAACCGTTGAGCACGGAGGCAGCCCTGCAGGTATACAAGTGCTTCATGTTTACTGCTACGGAAAAGCACTTGCCTGCTTTACTAAAATCTTTAATGAATTCAAATAGTTTTATTGATTTTTCTCAGACTGAGTAATTATCTACTCACACAATTTATAAGCAATCAAATGTCATATCCTTATATTAAATCATTTTGCTCCTTACTTCAGTTCCTTTTTTCCATTGTGTGGACCCAGGTCTATAAAACACATCCAAATAGCCATCTAGACAAGGATGCTCATCTCTGCTTCTTAAATTCATGCCTCTGATGTTTTACAGGTCTATATAACGTTGTCTATTTATTTATTTATTTATTTATTTATTTATTTATTTATTTATTTATTTTGTGATCTTAAGGTAGTAATTTTATTTCTTGTTACTTTAAAAAAAAACAGGCATAGACATTGGTATTTAACTACTCAATATAGAGTGCATAAGAGAAATTAAAACTGTATTTTCTCATATTTCACTTACTTATGCAATGCATTAGTAGATTTCTTAAGCATTTATATTTTAATATATAAACAATTAAATTTTAAATACATTTTGAGTTTGTTTTTCTGTGATTTATCCTTATATATGAAAAATTCACTTATAGTATATTATTTTTCGTATTCAAAATCTAAATCAATCCTAGTAGTTTACTGTGTGTGAACTAGTCTGCTAGTTTTGTGATGCAGTAGATGACCATCATTTCATCTGTATCAGATGTGGTGTGGAAATTCATGATGCTGTGATAGTCTGAAAGGAGTTCATTAGAAATTAATTATCGCTTGGAAGCTTCGAAGAGGTAATCCCCGAGAGCTTTTTTGCTCATTACTTGTCATTGGTCAGTTCAGCCTTTCTGTTTCTAGATACAACATTGACGATTTACACTTCCCAAGAGATATCTTACCTCATCAAGATCCTGAAATGGTTAGGATGAGACTCTGCCTGGTGAGCACCTAGAACTGCAAAATCCCACACTGGTGCAGGTTGTACTGCCAGCGTTCTCATCCTGCATTTTTCTTCTTTTTAGAAGAAAAAGGAAAGCATTTATTTATATGTCTATATTTTGTTGCTAAAAATGAGCCATATTTATTTACCAACTACCTTATAATGTTTAGAATTCCACTGTTTCAAATCAACTCTTGTTTCATCTTTATCTTTTTAAGCTAGCAGAATTACCCCCACCATCACTCATAACTGCAGAATTTCTCAGGATATTTTGGCAAGTGAATATCTTGGAACAGATATCTAGATAAAAGGTATCCTGGTAAATCTTCCTTTTGGAGCAGTCTAAATGTGATTTGATTCAGGAGACGTGACTTCTGTATTTTCTGTATTATCAAGGCAATAGCATGATTTTTTCACTTGTTCATGAATAATTTTCACAAAGAGAAATATATAATTTTTACAGCCTTCTTTCCTGTATGTATCCCAGGAGGCCTTACATTTTCTTTCTTATAAATCTTATATACACACTATTAATTTATTTAATACATTTGTTGTTCTCATCATTTTTGTTATTATATAAATAAAACTTACCCCTAAGACATCTCTCAGTTTTCTTATCACACTGTTAATTTATTAATTCTGTATGTGGCTATGTTAATCAATTCTCTTACTATTAACAAAGTTATTCTTTTCTTGGATTTGTAGGATGTAATACAATTGGGCTATAAGGAAATGATGATTCTAGAATCTGAATTTTTTTCTATAACTTAAAAAGTTTTTGAAACACAATTTCATTATGGTTGACTGGCCTTGAACTCACTCTGTTGAGCAGGCTGGCCTGGAACGCACCTGCCTGCCTCTGCCTCCTCAGCTCTGGAATCAAAGGTGTGCTTTGTCATGTCCAGCTTTCTCATTTCTCTTCTCTAGTAGCGTCTGTATTTGACCTGGTTTCCCAGGACCTCATCCCCCACAGTGACGTCTAGCAGCAATGGAGCGCTTATGAACCTTTCTTATTCCTGACACTAATGAGAATTCTTCTGGTGTTGCCCTGCTTAGCCTATAGAGGGCTCATGGATTAAGGCAGCTTGTGGTTTTAGTTTATGAGTATTTTTATGGGACACTCAAAGGAGACTCAGAGTTAATTCACAGCAGTTTAGTCTACAGACCTGATGGACGTAAATACATAGAATGCTTTCCTCCTGATATATACTGCTGGTTTGATTTTTTTCAGATTACAGTTTTTAAAAACTTTTTTCTTGGCATGAGGAAAAGGGGTAATGTAAGTAGAGGCATATTTCACAAAATACAAACCATTTGGCCAAGGAAGAAGGTTTCTGCTATATCTGGTATAAAGTCCCATGTGATGTCACCAAGATGAACTGCGATGCTAGCTGAGAAAGGACTCTTCCATTTCTAAGCTGCTGATTTAACAGTGCCCTACAGCTCATATCCATGCTGGCTCTCATATCTGCCTTGAACAGATGATTGTTACTGACAGATGCATTTATTTGAATTTAGAGCTCATGCTCCAGTCGTTAGTCAATCCATACCAGCCAATTCCCTACTCTATTCATCTCTATAAGCAGGTAAAGCAGAAGAAATCCTTCCTAGTGTTGGGGCAACACCTGTTGTATTTTAGTTGACCATGATGTTTTGAATAATCAGATAGTCTATATATAGGAATCCTATTTCCTTCCCATTTCCCTTATGTAGGCGTGAGAATCTAGATTCCAGCCTTCCTTGGATTAGGGATTTGCAATGCACTCACCCACCCAAGCCTTCTTTTTAAAGGGGGTGAGAGTGAAATCTCTTCCCAGGGAGAGGGAACAGGTTGCAGGGGCATTGTACCCCATTCCTCCTGCTCAGGACTGTCCACTGGTCCTGTCTGCTTACGACCAAGTTCCATTTCCTTGGGTTTAAACAGATTCTGAAAAAGATACCCAGTAACCTTGAAGACATTTCTTGGGGGCTCAGAGGGTAACCGTTGACTCTACATTGCAACCAAGAATTGAACCCACAGCTTTATAAAAACAAAAAGACCTCAAATTACTCAGCCCATCAAAAGCACAGAAGGGTTTCTAGATGTACTCTTGCTACTGCCCAGACCACTCACTGCTCCTTGCAGTAAAGAAAGAAACTTTTCTGTTAAACACACACACACACACACACACACACACTTACACACACACACACACACTCACAGATGCTCACACACACACTTGCAAAGACACATACTCACACACATACACACACATGAACTTAAATTTTAGACCTTGAACATTATCTGTATAGTATCCAAATAAGTTTTCTTTTAAAAAAGGAAGAAGGGAAAAAGAACAAAAACAAAAAGTTGGCAAATTCTGCCTTTGTTGGAGCACAGGCTACTGTGTAGTTTCATATGGTGTCAAACATTAGATTTAGTTGACTGTTTGCAGTCATGAAACCTGCCATTTGTTTCGGCACCCTGGCAACACAGTCCACAACTCAGGGAGCTCTGCAGATCCTAATGTGCTCTTGTATCTCGGCCAGGGTGAGTTTTATAATTGAGAATAAACACCAGTCATCTGCTTAGAATTCCCTAATGTAAACCTGCTGACCCTGTGGGCTCCTGGAGCCTCCTATCTGGGATGAGCCCTCTCTGGACTTTATCCAGGGCAGTGGCTGGGGCTAAATATGTGGATTGTGTTTATGGTGCAGCACATGTTTTTCAAAATACAATCCTCAGAGTATCTCCCTTTGGCTAGGAGCCATCCTTTATCTTCTTAAAGAAACACCCCAGAGGATTTTTTTTTAACTCATTTAATGACATTTTGATGTGACAGCCAAGAGCTGATCAACCAGGACCAGAATTCCAAAGGGCCTCCCAATGGTTGGAAGATAAACATCTTCTGTTGGTAGAATCTGTTACATAAAATGTTAACTTTAAATAGTAATTATAACTAAGCCGAATAGTTTCTAGCCCCAGAGAGAACAGTATGTGTATCACGAAGATTGTATGGGCCAATTGAGGGAAAGGTATGTGGTTCGATTTCTCCCTAATAAGGAAGTATTTGGGTCGTTTTGGTGAGGAAAAGAGTGGTTAAAAAGCCATATGAGGTGATATGGTTAAGCTGATGGGTGAGTTAGGGGCAGAAGTCACTGTCATGAAATCAGAGCCTGCTTTCGTTTCCCTCCCTGCCCCTTCAGTCTCTGAACTGTGATGGTGGTGTCGGGGGCTGTTCTGTTGTGGCATAGCCATCCGTCTGTATGTCATTGACCTCTGAAATTAAGAGTGACTTTAGTGCTCTGTTCTTGTAACTAAGAATTTGAATTTTATGCATTCAGGCTTCCTCTGACTTAAGAGACACATTTTTGTAGGGGGGAGAAAAAACCTTCTATTTTATTTTTTTTAACAACCACAAATGGCACATTAAATTCTCTAAGTCATTTGGGTTCTCAAATTTCTGCTGCAAGTGCACTGCTTCATAATTTTCTGAATGTGAGGAAAAGGGATGGCCATTTACTACCAGGGATGGTGAATATTTAAGAGATGGCTAGCGTTTTTCTTTTCTAGTTCAGTTAAATGATATCTCTAGCCTTTTATTTAACCCTCCAATTACAAATGATCAGAAAAATGACTCTGTGAACTTTTGACAAGAAACAGAACAGTTTAAGTGCATCTGACTCTAAAGAGCTCCAATTCCTATGAACTAGTCTTTAAACCACCTAATCAAATCATAACCTCACCAGCCATGGCTGCCAGCCAGCGTGGTGCCTGTGCATCTGCCATACTGAGACTATTTTCATTTTGTAAAGGCAAATGTCCTTGCTAAGCATTTGGAAGATAGTGGCTGAGTTGTGCAGCCTTCCTTCCACCATCGATTCTTACCCCATCCCCTGCTACAAAGCCCAGCTGGTGAAGAAATAGCCACCCTCCCTGAGGTCATCAAGGTCACTCGGTCTCCCTGACTGAAGGATATCACTAAGCCCCCCCTTTGTCTTTATGTCTTTAGCTTACACAGATTCAATTTCTGCTCAGTTTTCCATTTTCCTCTGCCCTTTGATATCTGAAGCTTGCTATTTACCTTATGAGTTCCTGGATAAGTGGCACCTCTTGCCTCTGAGGCTCTTGGGGCACCTGCCAAGATGTAAACAATCCCCAGGACCTGTAAATTCTGCCTAGCAGAGATGTCTTTACATCTGCAAGTTCATCTTGTGTGTCAGCACATTGGCTCAGTCTTGTAATATGTATTCCTCTCTATTTATCGCATGCTCCATTGAGCTATGAGGCACTAGGAAACAGACACTTCCTCAGCCTTGATTCTATATCGTAGGTATTGAATAAATGTTTGAATGGTTATTGGAGAAGGGAATGTCACTTCTTACTGTTAATAAGACAGAGGATAGTGGCCTCATTCTCTGACACTAACTGATGGCAATCTGACAAAATCATCCATGGCTGTCTTAATGGTCTCGTTCACCTTTTCCCTTGCTTTGGCCTCAGGTTATGATGTTCTAGCTTTATTCTACTGTGTTGGTTAATCATAGCTGTCGGCTTGATTGAATCTGGGTGCACTAACAGGTATGCCTCTGAATGGATGTGTGCAGGTATTTCCTGGAGAGATTAACCGAGGGGAAGACCCTCCTCTATGGTGGGCATTATCTGGTGGCCCAAGTATAAGAAGGTTGGGGGAGGACGAAAAATCTCTTGGTTTTAGTCTTTGTGAGTGCATCCATCTTGTTGCTGCCTCCGTTGCAGCCATTTTTTGCTGCCGCTGAAAGCTGGTTGGACTGCCACTCTCCAGGAACCTTCCAGGCCTTCAGCACCAGCCTTGTGTACTCCTGAGCAGTTCCTGGGGTTCTCAGCCTCTCCAGAGTGCAGAGAGCAATTGTCGGACTACCTAGTATGCATTGTGTAAGTTGCTCTAATAAACCCATTGACTGTCCTAGAACTGGTTCGTGGAAGATTTCTCCACAGTCGGAAATCAAATTAACCTTTGCATCCCAGATGAGAGTTCAGGTTCAGAGAGGTCACTGGTCTGTCAGCATTCACTCAGGTGCTATCTGGCCTACTTGTCAAACTCCCACGTGGTGAATTCTAACTTCCTAGCTTGTCCTTTATAGCAGTTTTCAATGTGGGACTGATTGTATGGGGCAATTTTTGATTAGAATATGGATCTTATAGGTCTGTAAGAAATCAGGTGAGCAAGTCATGGTGAACAAGCCAGTAGGTAATACTTCTTTCTCTATGGCTTCTGCACCAGCTCCTGCCTCCAGGTTTTGCCCTGCTTAAGTTCTTACCCTCACTGCATTTGATATAAACGGTTACATGGAATGATGAGAGAAATAAACCTGTTCGTTCCCAAGCTGATTTGGTCATGGTGCTTCAGGGTAGCTATGATAACTCTAACTAAGACAAATTGGTGCCAGGATAGTGGGGGTATTTCTGTGAGAGTCCTAGCCATGTTTTTGGGTGGATCATAGAAGGACTTTGGAATTTTGGCTAGAAAAGTCATCTCTGATGACAGAGATCTGGCTTGTGACGTTTCAGAAAGAAAAAAAAGACTCTACTGGGATATTTGAGTGAAGAACCTGTGGTGTCCGGTCAGCTGGAGCTGGAGAATTGAATGTAATTGACAAGAGACCAGAGCCACTGAGGTAAGACCTGTGCTTTGCTGTTGGGACTGAAGAATCAGCTGTGAGTTAAAAGAGACCCGTGCCATTGAGGTGAAGTCTTCTGAGAAGGGTTTTCCTCAGGGTCAGCACACGGAAGCTGTGTTCCAGAAGCAGCCAAGGTTGTTCCTTCTATTGGCAGCCAACTATGGTATTGTAAGAGTCATCCAGGTGGTTCTGGCTTTGAGGGCATGGAGGGATTACGGTGAAAAGCTAAGGGTTGGCACTGTGTGGCAGGGCTAGTGTCTCTGAAGAGAGCCCAAGAGAAGTTATTGGTGAAAGTGCAACCCAGTTGCTGAAGAAAACCCCAACAGACCAGCAAAGCATAGGTCTTACTTTAGTGGTTCTGGTCTCTTGTTAATCACATCCAATTCTCCAGCTCCAGCTGACCTGATACCATAGAATCATCATACAAATGGCCCAGTAGAGTTTTTATTTCCTTCTGAAACTTCACAAGCACATCAGCAGCGGAGGAGTGGAGCCAGCCTGAGCCTAGGAGGAAAGCTGTGTGTTTTGCAGAGGGTGGAGCCAGAGAAGGGACCCAAGCTCTTTGGAGGGAGATTGTGAGTGCATTCCAGACATTGGACATCGCGTTATTTATATTGGAGTTTAGTTTTGCTTTGCTTTGGTTGTGCCTGCATCCTGGTTCATCCCTCCTGAAGTAAGAAGATGTTTAATTTATTTTTGATTTTTATAGAAGCCCACAGTTGAGAGACTTTGAATCTTGGAAGACTTTGGATTTTTTTCTAAAGAGATTGGATATTATAGAGACTTAATTTTTAAGTCTTTGAATTTTTAAAGGTTATGGGGCTTGTGAAATGTTTTATATTGTGTTATCTTTGTAAAAGTGTAATCTTGAGGATGAACAAAAGAGGAAAGGTTGTGGTTTAACAGTGATGTGCTTGTGTTAAAGTTGAAAAGAGGTCAGTTGTGCTGGCTGGCTTTATTTCATCTTAGCATGGGCTGGAGTCATCACCTCTCCATGGCCTCTGCATCAGCTCCTGCCTCCAGGTTCCTGCCCTTTTCTGAGTTCCTATTCTGACTTTCTTCGACGGCAAACAGTCACATGTACACTAAATAGAACTTTTCCTTCCCACGTTGTGTGGGCCATGGTGTTTAATTGCTCACAGCTAGTAGTAATCCTAGTTTGGACAGTTTCCGAAATATGTATCTATCAGTCAGGACAAAGGCAAGAAAATAGAAATAAGTAAGGAGTCAGAAGCCACCTATTTACTTTTCACTCAATTAAAGTTCATGATTGTTATGGCTATCGCTAGAGCGACAATACGATGCTTCTTACTGTGGCCATTCAGGTTGGCATGGGGCTCTGCCCTGTTCAAAACACAGTTTGCAACCTTACCATTGGTGAAATGTCTATCTTAGGAAGTAGAAGAGGGACAAACAACAAACAAACAAAAGCAAAGTGTTGCCACAGCATGCAGATCTGTTCAAGGGTTTTAAGGGTTATGGCAAACAATAGAGTGACCAGTTTGACCTAATGTTCCTTAAATTATAGTACAGTTAGTATAGCGAAACTCCACACTCAGGGAAACTCCAAGTCCTGGACAAACTAGGACACAGATGTGGCATATCGCACATCTACTAGTTGTCACACAGTGACATCAGAATATAAGAAATTCTGAGAAATATGGTTCACATATTGTCATACAAATTGTGTTGATAAATGGTATGTGCTGTTTGTATCTGTTGAGAGCTGACTGAGCACAACTCAGGCCCCCTCATCTCAGCCTCAGGTATGTTTATCTCAAGTGTCTTCTGAGACTCTTTAGATGCTCCTATCTTGCCCATTTTAAGATATATTAATATTCTGTGAATATAAACACAACAATACAGTCAGGGTCAGGTTCACAAGAGGCCCACAAACACACAGTTTTCTAGGAGAATGGATGTACTTCAGCATAGACAAGATCCTGATGATTTTCTTTTCTGAATGTTTTTTAACTTCTAATTTCCTATCCCCAACTGCATTTCTCTTGCCTAATTTAACTCACTGTCTTACCTAGGTTGCTATAATAGATCCATGGCTTATGTCCTGTCTCCTGTCTTATTCACTCTAATCAGATCTGATATTTTAGCCAGTGACCTGTGGTATAAATCTGGCATATTTTATTGTGCCTGTTTAAATCTCCGAGCATATGCCTACAGCACATTTGGAAAGTCTTCTGCCAACATGTATGTTCTCTTTTTATTGCATAGAACTATCTTTAGAAAGCAGCAACTGCATTTTGACGAAAGCCTTGTATTAGGCAGGGTGCTATATAGCAACTAACTGATGTTGTGTGTGTGTGTGTGTGTGCACATGGGTGTGTGCATGAGTGTGTGTGGGTGTGCGTGGGTGTGTGCATGAGCGTGTGTATGCATGGGTGTGTGCATGAGCACGTGGGTGTGCGTGTGTGTGCGTGAGTGTGTGTGTGAGTGTGTGTGCATGGGTGTGTGCATGAGCGTGTGTGTGAGCGTGTATGTGTGTGTGCATGGGTGTGTGCATGAGCGTGTGTGTGTGTGTGTAATGAAGGGATTCCCTAGCTTGGCTTACACATTAAAGGATAGATCTTTCATTAGTGGTTATTTGTACATTGGAAAAGGTGAAACCCAGATTCTCAACCTAGAAGATGGGAAATCCCAGCAGTCCCAGCCTTGACAGCCTAGCCCCTTGGAGAGCTTGAAGGGTTGAGTTCATGGAGACAGTTCCAAGAAGCTGGAGTTTGTTGTGAGCAGACAGCAGCAGCAAAATATGCAGATACTCCAAAAGGGGCTTACAGGCCCTACAAGTTGCTTTTCAATATGCTCTGATTTCTGGTTTTATCTAAGCTACCAGCCTACTAGAGGTTGCTGGCCACACTCAGGGCAGGCCATCCCTTTATTGGTTACTGCCCAAGTGTCACTCCTCTAGGGAAATCAACCCACCTTTCCCTGTAACTTGTGCTTCCCCAGCCTGAGACATCTCTCAATACGGACAAGTTGACAGCCAAGACCGTCAGATCCCCTTTGTTCCTGAACATGAGTGTGTGAGCCGCTTTGTTGAGGCAATAACAACAAATAGGGGTAAAACACCTCCGGGCCATGGCTTTTAAGAAAGAAGTGTGGTTTGCACACTGACATCTCATGCTTTCTCGTTGGGAACAGATGGGGCTCTTGGAATTGATGTAGCTTCAAGGAGGAAGAAACCCAAACTCCTGAAGTTTCCTTGAGGAAGAGAGCTGCCCATGAAACAGGCTAGTCAGTTTCAAACTGTTGTGTGAGCCGAGAGTGAGTTTCTCTTGTGCTTGGGTCAATAGCTATGTGGTGGCCTAATTGCTCAAGCAGTTAGCCAACCCACAGCAAGCACTTTTGCTATCTTGAGGCTAGAACTTAAAATCTGTACGACAGATGATGAGTTCCTGTGGGGTCCTCAGCCTCACGTCGTCCTTGTGTCCACAGGCTCTGGAGCTGCCCCGCAATGACTTCAGATCCTTCCCTCGCTACGCAGCAAAGAGCTTAACCTCTTGCATCTTCATTTTACCTTTAGTAAAGGGAGATAATCTTTGTCAAGAGTTATGAAGGCCTGAAGTTTCAGTCTACTAGTGAGATTGCTTGCCCAATTCATAGGTGCAGACAGAAGCCAGGAGGCTCCTGGTTCAGACAAGAGAACAGCAGACAGTGTCAGCTTCCAGCTTTCCTCGGTTCTTCTAGTCCTCCAGCATCTCCAGGGCAAAGCAAGCCAGGTATATCCTGTGGACAGTGAGTTTGCATCACCGCTGGTAAACTCTGAGTTCAGGCTTTCTATCTTCTTTCACGTGGGCTATGAGCAAATATGTATAAACTTTGCTCTAACAGGAAACCTTAGTTTTATAATAGACAGCAAACAAGTCTGCCTTCTGCTCAAGAAAAGGCGGAATCTTTGTGAAGGTTGCTTGTAATCCCAACGTCCTTGAGAAAAGAACCTGGACAAAAAACTGCCAGTGCCTTTGCACGTGAAATGCGCAGAAATTTAAGATGACTGTGGAGAGATGTCTCCCCACAATATTGCCTATGGCATTGGATTGCTGTGAGAACAAACCTGTCATGTTTCGTGATGACTTACAATAGCGCCTGGCATGTAAACCCTTAAGAAATGAACCACTGTCCCTACACAATCTGTCTTAGTTAGGGTTTCTATTGCTGTGATACTACATCATGACCAAAAAGCAAGTTGGGCAGGAAAGTTTATTTGCTTTACATTTCAATATCCCTGTTCATCATCAATGTCAAGTTAAGAACTCAAACAGAACAGAAATATGGAGGCAGGAATTGATGCAGAGGCCATGAAAGGGTGCTGTTTTCTGGCTTGCTCCCCATGACTTGCTTAGCCTTTCTTATAGAACCGAGGACCACCAGCCCAGGGCTGGCCTCACTCACAGTGGTCTGGGCCCTTCCCCATTTATCATTAGTTAAGAAAATGCTCTATAGATTGGCCCACAGCCTGAACTTATGGAGCATTTTCTCAGTTAAGATTTTCCCTTCTTAGATGCCCTTTGTTTGTGTCATGTTGACATAAATCTAGCTAGCACAACTGAACCCTTGTCAATTTGACACACAAACAGTTTGCTGTTAAGTCACAATCTTTCTTTTGTTGTTCATTTCCAAGATCTCACATTAAAAACACATATAACTTTAAAGGTCCCACAATCTTTACAAAATCAAACACACTAAAATTTCAGTCTCTTTAAAATATACAATCTCTCTAAACACCCAAAATCTCTTTTGAAAGTTCAGTCTTTCATCTGTGAGTTTATGTAAAAATTGAAATTAAATTAAATACATTCGCACTTCAAGAGGGAAAAACTGGTACACAACCACCATGTGAACTAAGCAAAACCAAACTCCAAACAGTGTAAATACAGGATGTCCAATGTCTGGGATCTGCTCATGATCTTCTGGGCTCCTTCAAATAACTTCCCAGATTTCACCTCAACTGTGCTGTCTCTTTTTAATCGCTGCTACTTCTTATTTCCAACTAACCAGTCTCAATTGTTCCAGTAATGCAAAGTTTCTACTTCGCTTGCGTCAGTCTCCTGTTAATCACACTGACTCTTTGGTCCAGCTGACCAGAAAGACAGAATCTTAATCCAAAATAGCAAATGTCCCCGATACCATCTTTAAACTTCTCTCTGAAACAAGTAGGCCTCCATCCTCTGCTCTGCTCCCAACATTCTCACCTTCCAATTTCCAACATAATGTCTTGATGTGGGAGTCCCCTCCATGTGTTGTGATTACCATTAATGAATAAAGAAACTGTTTTGTACCTATAGCAAGATAGAACTTAGGTAGGCAGGGAAAGGTAGGCTGAATGCTGGGAGAAAAAAGGGCAGAGTCAGAGAGAAGCCATGGAGCCTCCAGAATCAGACATGCCGAAACTTTAGCCGGTAAGCCACAACCATGTGGTGATACACAGATTAATAGAAATGGGTTAAATTCATATATAAGAGTTAGTCAATAAGAAGCTAGAGCTAATGGGCCAAGCAGTGATTTAAATAACACAGTTTCTGTGTATTATTTGGGAGCTAAGGTAGCCTGGTGGCCGGCAACCAACAAGCAACCTCCTTTCAATAACATCTCACTGAGCTCTCAACACTCAGTGACTTTTCTACCCCTAAGTTCCACAGTCCTTCCACAATCTTCCCTCAAACATGGTCAGGTCTGTCACATCAACACCCCACTATGCTGGTACCCCCTTGTCTTAGTTAGGGTTTCTATTGCTGTAATGAAACACCATGACCAAAAAGCAAGTTGGGGAGGAAAATATTTATTTGACTTAAAATTCCATAGCACTGTTCATTATCAAAGGAAGTCAGGACAGGAACTCAAATGGCAGGAACCTGGAGGCAGGAGTAGATGCAGAGGCCATGGAGGGATGCTGCGAATCGCTTTGCTTCCCATGGCTTGCACAGCCTGCTTTCTCACAGAAGCTCAGGATGGCCTCACCCATAATGGGTTAAGCTCTTCCCCATCAATCACTAATTAAGAAAATGTTCTACAGGCTGACTCATATCCAGATCTTCTGAAGGCATTTTCTCAACTGAGGTTTTCTTCCTCGTGACTATAGTTTGTGTCAAGTAGATATAAATCTAGCCACTACATAGTCCAGCTCCTGCCTCCTTCTTTACGTCAGCCTTTCTAGATGACTTTCATTTCCTCAAACTTCACATCTTTTTCCTCTGGTTCTTTAATGGGATAAGTGTTTAGAAGGCTTGGCCCTCCCTCATACTTAGCCTATTCCTGATTTTCCACTTTTGGTTCCAACCCACGGACCCGAGTGCCCCTGCTATGTGGTACCCACAGTTCACCCACTCTACTTCCTTCTTTGACAACACTTAGCGCCCCCGAGTGGTGACATTTGTTAAAGTGCCTCCAATGATCCTGAAATGTAAGCTCTGGGAGTGTAGATAACACATGAAGTCATGGGTGGCCATTCTGGTTATCTCAAGGGACAGCTCACCTCTAGTGACCAATGCAGCAGGTGTCTGCAGATTCATTTACTTGACCCCAACTCTAACGGTCTCCACATTTCATGTGTATCTTTTAAGCATTGCAAAGCACAGAAAGAAAATCTGAACATTGCTTGAATCAAGTGAGGTCAGTGGGTTAATCACCTATGGTCGGTGGATGAAGTCACACCAGATAGGGGTGGCTAATGACTAATCCCGATATAGGGACATCAAATTGAGGGTTACTGCCATGGATTATCTCCTGAGAATAAGTCCAACTTGCACTTTATTCAGACTCAAGGCTCATCGACTTCTTTCATTCCACATGTATCTCTAGAACTCTTCTACTAGTAAGTTATAGACCATCTTTGAACCCATCCTCCTCGATTTGGGACTCTGCACCCCACATCTGCTCCAGGGGACAAGCACTGAAGGAAGCCCACAGGAAAGGGGGTGGGAAGGAACTTGCTCCATCTTGCAGCTTTCTGTCTTTGTCTGATTACTCCCATCCCTTCTTTGCTCAGCACTTCATTCCAGTAGTAGCATTTGAATCAGTTTCCAGTCTTTTCAATGACCACAGAAGCTGTTTTCGCATGCGCTTGGACACCAGCCCCAGCAGCAGACAGGCGATGCCTGTGTCGGAGTGTGGAGACACCTGATGCAAGGGTCTCTTCCTCTGAATGCAAAGCCAGAACACTACCTTTCCTGCATCCTGCTACTCAAAGCCAGAGCATTGCTTCCTGGGGTGCCTCCCCTGCTCTGTGCTTGATTCTAGCTTTCACCAGTCCTTAGGCAGTAGACGTTTTCTGACATTCCCACCCCTGTGATGGTGTAGTCTTCTCTTTTTTGGCCTTCTCAGTTAACTTGATAATAATAACTGTCTCTGTGACTCACTGGTGTGGTTTCTGCCCCTTTATATAGGGACAGAAATAAGGCTGATATATGGGATTTTTTTTCTCCTGAAATGTTGTCTTGCTTTTGCTTAAAGTGCTCCGACAGATATCCACGCTCATAGCTGTGCTATTCTTATTAGCTCAGGGTAGAGATGACCAAAATATTCAAGAGCTGAACAAATGAAATGTGGTATAGCTACAGAGTGGTGTATTATTTAATCTTGAAAAGGAGTGAAAATCTAGTACATACTGAAACACAGATGAACTCAGAGAGCATTGTACCAACCATGTCAGGGGTAAAAGGGCAAACATCGTCTGTGTCTATGTACATGAGGCATAGGTGTTTGATAGTGGCGAATTAATAGAGACAGGCAGGAGTAGTTGGGACTGGGGGGGGAGTGTGAGAATGGGGAGTTAATGCTGAGTGAATAATTACTCTTTAGAATGATGAAAAGTTTTGGCAATTCTCTGTGGTTGTTCAGTAATATGAATGTGGGGAATGGAATGGCATGGTACACCTAAAATGGGAAATGTAGTGACGTGATACACGTCTCACCACAATAGAAAGAATCACCTCTTGATGGAGAGACAGCTCAGTGATAGAGAGATAGCACATACTCTTCTTGCAGAGCACCTGAGTTCGGTTCCTGGCATGTACATCAGGCAGCTCATAACTGCCTATATAACTCAAGCTCTGGAAGGATCTGATGCCTCTGGTCTCTATGGGCAATCTGTGCTAATGCAACCCTCCTCCCCACAGACATATACACACAGACACATGCCCATATTTGAAAAAAGAAACCTAGAGTTTGGTGTGGATATTCTCCTCTTCCTCTTTTTTCTCTCCTCCTTTGTATTTTTTGAGACAGGATTCCGCTGTCTAGCACAGTCTAAACCCTGAGCATGAGATCTTCTGGCTGGAATCACAGGCATGTATGCACCACCGTGCCTGGCTAACATGGTTGTTTTCTTTTTCAAATCACTTTCTGATTCGTGATCATCCTCCATGTGGCATTTCTCTTTTTATTCCACTGATGAAATCGAGAAAATAAGGGCTAAAACATGTCACTACCATACAATTAGGACATAAAAGAAGAATTCAAGTGGGACATGTCTGAAACTCTACTATTTTGTAGGACTCAGTCATCTTTACATGGAAGGTCTGGGATCACAGATTATCACAACAATCATGATTGATGAAGGGTGACTGGGGCAAAAATACATACTTAAAGGTCCAGAAAATCCCCTGCCTCATTATGATTAGTTCTCTTCTTTAATGCACTACTTCAGTGATGGAATCTTCAGGGAGAGGAAGGCTGCTTTCATCCTGTTTCCCTTGAGGAATGAGCACAGGTCAGATATTTGACCTAATAGTAAAACAACATAAACAAATGTGAGGTCTGCTCGCTACTGTCCTTTTCTTGGTGAGGTGTATGACAGTATGGCAGCTCGCTGTCAGGTGGCTCTGAGTAATCTTCCTCATAGCTCTCTCTAATCTCCATTTCCCCAGCTCACAGAAAACTCATTTCCTCAGTCAAGTTCAATATTAAGATAATTGAATTGACTGTGTAATCTTTAATTAAAACCATCTTTATAGAGTTCACTTATAAATGTTATGACCTAAATAGTGACAGAGTGAGGTGGTACTTTTAAATGACTATTGTAGTTAATATTGCCCTAAAGAAAACGTGTGTCTAGGGCATTTGAAAAGGAAAATACAGTCACAAACCAGGGGGTGGGGTGGAGAGAAGGAGAGAGAGAGAGAGAAAATATTTCTCATTTGACTGCAAGTTAATCAATAGCTAATCAGTAAATGAGTTCTGAGGATACTACTTTCCGAGTTTTTCAGGCCTAGACTCCAAGTAACTCAGGACACATGGAGGGGCAGGAATAGCACAAAGGAAGCCAAAAGCACCTTCAGCCTCACATTCCCAGCCTTCCTCCAGGCTCTGCTAAGGATGCCGTAGCCGTTGGTGAACAACCTCTAACTACAGAATCTCGCGTGACTGAGAGGGAAGAGGTAGGCATGCAGCTCACAGGGGACTGATGACTTAGCATGTACAAAGTCTTGGGTTTACTGCTCAGCATCTCAGAAAGCAAACAAAAGATGACAGAGCAGAAGAGTTAATTCTTTGTCATCTAGCCTTCTAGACTCAGCAGCAGGTACCAAGAGCCCATCCAGTATGGGAAGGCACAAGGAGGAAGCAGGGTAGGACTGACATAGTCTGACCAAGCAGTATCTATAATGCCTGGATGGAGAGGGGTCTTGGATCTGGAGTCAGAATTCAGATGCCCATCGGCTGGTGGCAAAGCCCTGTCCTGTGACCTTTGTGTGTCCATCTTTCGCTCTACACAGTAGGGATAACAAATATCTGCCTCATGTGACTATCTAGTTACTTATCTAAGAATCTACTCTTATTTTATACTAAGTGTCTATTTTATACTAAGAATTTGGTGCTTTTGACAGTTTTAATTTGTATATACTCTTCTATAAATTCAGACTTTCAGGGACTAGTGCTGAAGATGGGCATACATTGTCTCAGAAAAAGGAAAAGAGTAAATCTGGGGTATCTGAGGGAAGGAACAAAATATTCTACCTTGGAATGTGGCTAGCACCAGTCATTTAACATGCCAGGATCCAGCCCATCTGTAGACTCTAATTTCTACTTTTAAGCCCCTAAGGAAACTGCTCTAATGCTAAGCTGTGGGTAGAGCTGGTGAGGGTGAATGTTGTGGCTTAAGACAGTTATTTGTACTTTGCCTGTGGAGGCATTGAAATAGCACAGGGTAGACAGGAGTTATGTGATGTTACATAACAAACTTTCCTGAGAGGCAATGCATGCATGTCTACCAACACCAGGAAGGGAGGGTAGGCCTTCTTGCTTTAATTAAACCTTTCTGGACATACCTTCACAGACATACCCAAATGTGTACTTGCTTGGCAATTCTCAGTCTGTTCAAACTGTTCAAGATGGCTCTCACAACAGGGTCTTCGTCTTTATGGAATTCCTCCTTTGAATTCCACCACCCTTTTCCAGCTTTCAGCGCCTCTTTCCATGAGGTCACACACTGATCATGCTTGCGGGAAGCTTTTTGTCTTCTATAGCACCTTGTGAAGCTTCCCTCACCAGGTCTGTCAGCCTTCCTCTGTTCTATACTATACCCTGCTTGGAATGCTATCTCTATTTCTGCTAACTCCAGCCTCTATCAAAATGTAGCTGGTTTGCCGCCCATATGCCCAGCTAGACAGTTTAAGAAATAATGCATTGAGATTCAGGCGTATGCTGTTTATGGAATGGTCATCTAGCATGTACAAAGTTTTCGGATTTACGCCAACTAACTCATAATGAAGTGAACAATAGCGCATTAAAATGCTTTTCTCTTGGGATATCTATCATTTATTTAGATTTAACACAAAGGAACAATAGGGAGTTCAGTTATTAGAAATGATAGATATGTATTTGAATTTGAAACTGGGAAACCCAAGTCACATACGTATGAGCAATTGCCAAAGTCTAATGTCTACATATATATTCTAGGAATTTGATTCAAGAAACAGAACTAATAGTAGATATATATTTTATTGTTCTTGCATCACAACTTGCAACACAACACTCTTTTTTTTTTTTTAGGATGTTCTTTACCCAATCTATCACGAAGCAATTTTTTCCAACCCTTCATCCCAATATAACCGACATTATGGTTTAGGTTCTGTTTTAGACCAGCAAAAATAACCAGTGCATTTGTGGAATGAAGATTATCTAACCCATTCGTCATGCGTTTGAATGTTGCATATGTTTGAGTGTGAGGAAATCTCTCATGGTGAGAGTATAGTGTGATAGGAACTGATGGAGAAGTTGTGAGCTGGGGAAGCTTGTCATTCCCTTGTACATGCCTTAGCTAAGTGTTCATTCATCCATTTACTTATTCAGTCAGTCAGTCTTACATGAGGCACTGATGCTTTTTTAGCATGTTTAATGATAGTATATTAGTCACTACAGCTAGTGACCGCATCTTGCCACTACTCAGTCAATAGCTAGGAAAGTATTTTCTTGTATCATCAGCTCCTTCCTGTGTAGTTGTGATGATTAATCTTTTTTTTTTCTGCAGCACTTTTATTTTTCTTTACACAATGACATGTTGTTGGGGCCTAATGTTCTGACTGAAAAGTAGAAAACAAAAATTTGTCATTTCTTAAATTGAGTACAAAACACCTTACATAAATTAAAAGAATGAGTACATTTACAGGTGTCAATGCAAACGTTCCCAAGTCAAGGCAAGTAACAACCCACGCGGTCAGGAGGGAAAACACCAGAACTGGGTCCTAAGGTTTGGACTTTTCTACCCTGTTAGACGGGCAAGACGGAAGTGGTAAGTGGTTCAGGAACCCTTGCCAGCCTCGAGAAATCCTGGAAGTCAGCAGTCAGTTAATACCTTGCATAGATCACTGCACAGTGCTCACACATCCACCAGGCTGGGGATTTCTCTTCCACAGCATGCTCTCGCTTTCCCCAGCCACCAAGTGATCGAGCCACATGGTTAAGGACTAAATCAAGATATGCACAGGGCATTAAACATATACCAAGAGAACAGTTAACTTGAATACAAGGTCAAAAATCATCAACAAGTTCTACAATCCAGTGCTGATATTGGATACAAGCTTCAAGGACAAATTTCTTTTCAAAGGCTTATTCCAGTTTCATGAGGCTAGCA
>LOEQ01002324.1:157447-170605 GCA_001685075.1 Bramus lutescens | reverse complement strand
CAGCATTCTGTTCTGTCTACTCCACCTATCTAAGCTGCTGTCCTATCAAAGGCCAAGGCAGTCTCTTTATTTGACCAATGAAAGTAGTACATAGACAGAAGACCCACCTACATCATAGATCCACCTGGAATTTGGAAGCAGACAAGATCATCTGACAAAATTTGGGAGCATGGGGGTGGGTGATAGAAGGAAGGTGAGAAGGGGAAGAGGAGGGGACAAGGAGTTGGATGGGGAGAGCTTGAGGGAATAGGATAGTTGAGATGGAGGAAGGACATATATGAGAGCAAGGAAAGAGATATCTTGATTGGGGGAGCCATTTTGGAGTTAGCAAGAAACCTGACTCTAGAAAAATTCCCAGGAATCCACAGGGATGACCCCAGGTAAGAGCCTAAGCAATAGAGAGGGTACCTAAACTGGCCTTGCCCTGTAGTCAGACTGATCTTAAATATCACCATATAACCTTCATCTAACAACAGATGGAAACAGAGACAGAGACCCACATCAGAGCACTGGACTGAGCTCTCAAGGTCCATCTGAAGAGTGGAAGGAGGGAGAATATGAGCAAGGAAGTCAAGACCATGGGGGGTTTACACACTGAGGCAATGTGCCTGATCTAATGGGAGCTCACCAACTCCAACTGGACTGGTAATGAACGAGCATGGGAACAAACTAGTCCCTCTGAATGTGGTTGACAGGTGGGGCAGACTGAGGGACCAATGACAATGGTACTGGGATTTGTCTCTACTCCATGTACTGGCTTTTTGGGATCCTATTTTCTTTGGATGTAGACCTTGCTCAACCTGTATGTAGTGGGGAGAGCCTTGGACTTCCCACAGGGCAGGGTTCTTACCCTCTCTTAAGATTGGAGAGGTATGGGGGGAGAGTATGTAGAGGAAGTGAGAATTTGGATTGATATTTTTTCAAAGTAAGAAAATAAAATAAAAATAATAAAACAAACAAAAAACCAAGAGCAATCTACAGAATATCAATGCAATGCCCACCAAAATCCCAGCAAAATTCTTCACAGACCTTGAAAGAATGGTACTCATCTTCATATGGAAAAGCAAAAAACCCAGGATAGCCAAAACAACCCTGTACAATAAAAGAACTTCTGGAGGCATCACAATCCCTGACTTCAAACTTTACCACAGAGCTCCAGTACTGAAAAGAGTCTGGTATTGGCATAAAAACAGACAGAAAGACCAATGGAACCAAATTGAAGACCCGGATATTAATCCACACAATACAAACCCCTGATTTTTGACAAAGAAGCAAAAAATATCAAATGGAAAAAACAAAGTATATTTAGCAAATGGTGCTGGCATAACTGGATATCAACATGCAGAAGAATGAAAATGGATTCTTATCTATTGCCATGCACAAAAGTCAAGTCCAAATGGATCAAAGACCTCAGCATAAAGCCAGCCACACTGAACCTTGTAGAAGAGAAAGTGGGAAGTACACTTGAATGCATTGGCACAGGAGACTACTTCCTACATATAACCCCAGCAATACAGACACTGAGACCAACAATTAATAAATGGAACATTCTGAAACTGAAAAGCTTCTGTAAAGCAAAGGACATGGTCAACAAGACAAAATGCCAGCCTACAGATGTGAAACGATCTTCACCAACCCCACATCAGACAGAGGTCTGACTTCCAAAATATACAAAGAATTCAAGAAATTGGTCATCAAAAGAACAAATAATCCAATAAAAAATGGATTACAGACCTAAACAGAGAATTCTCATCAGAGGAATCTAAAACGGCCGAAAGACACTTTAGGAAATGCTCAATATCCTTAGCCATCAGAGAAATTCAAATCAAAACAACTCTGAGATTCCACCTTACACATATAAGAGTGGCCAAGATCAAAAACACTGATGAAAGCTTATGCTGGAGAGGTTGTGGGGTAAAGGGAACACTCCTGCATTGCTGGTGGAAATGCAAGCTGGTACAGCCCCTTTGGATATCAGTATGGCAATTTCTCAGAAAGTTAGGAAACAACCTTCCTCAAGATGGATATTCAATTCTATCACAAGGACATGTGCTCAACAGTGTTCATAACAGCATTGTTTGTAATAGTCAGAACCTAGAAACAACCTAAATGCCCCTCAACTTAAACAAATGGATAAGGAAAATGTGATACATTTATACAATGGAGTACTACAGAGCAGAAAAAAAAATGACATCTTGAATTTTGTAGGCAAATGGATGGATCTAGAAAACAGCATATTGAGTGAGGTAACCTAGACCCAGAAAGACAATTATCATATATACTCACTCATAAGTGGTTTTTAAACATAAAGCAAATAAAACTAACCTACAAATCACAATTGCAGAGAACCTAGACAACAATGAGGACCCTGAGAGAGATATACATGGATCTAATTTACATGGGAACTAGAAAAAGGCAAAATCTCCCAAGTAAATTGGGAGCATGGGGACCATGGGAGAGGGTTGAAGGAGAGGGGAGACACAGGGTAGGGAACAGAGAAAAATGTATAGCTCAATAAAAATCAAGAAAAAAGAAATACATATAGATGCAGAGACACACATTTGCATACAGAGAAATTCCATAAAAATACAACACTGGAAACTATAATATATTCTCAAAAGCCCTAAAAAAGTAATAAAAATGATGCCAGAAAAAGCATTATGAGACAAGGAACCTCCAATTTACCATTGAGTTTGTTTTGTGTTAACCTTTTACTCCTGGGCATGGTGTCTATCCTCCAGGGCAGTTTGTATATCCAGTGAGACACCATGGGAGAAAACTAATATTTCCTTTGCAAGTGATCAGTTGGAGATAGCTTCTAGGTTATGGATGGAGCTTGTATTCATTTCCTCTCTCACTAGACCCCATGTGGCTTAGACCCATGTAGCGACTGTGCGTGCTGCCATAGTATCTGTGAGTTCACGTGTGTCAGCCCGATGTGTTTGGGTGTCTTAGTCAGGGTCTCTACTGCTGTGACAAAACACCGTGACTAAAGCAGTTTTGGGAGGGAAGGGTTTATTTGGCTAACACTTGCACAGCACTGTTCATCATCAAAGGAAGTCAGGACAGGAACTCAAACAGGGCATGAACCTGAAGGCAAGAGCTGATGCAGAGGCTGTGGAGGCTTGCTTGCCGCTTGTTTGCTATGGTTTTCTGAGCTTACTTTCTTATAGAACACAGGACCATAAGCACAAGAATGGCCCCACCCACCATGGGCTAGACTCTTCTCCATCAATCATTAATTAAGAAAATGCCCTACAGGCTTGTCTATAGTTTAATCTTATGGAGGCATTTTCTTAATTGAGGTTCCCTACTCTCTGATGGCTCTAGCTTGTGTCAAGATGACATAACACTAGCCAGGATAGAAGGGCTTGTTTCCTTGGTGTCTTCTGTAACATGAGGGCCCGCTTTGTTGGGATTTCTGTCCTGCCCAGTTCCTGCAGCTGTTTATCCCCAAAGAAAATCACACAGTGGTCTCCATAAGATTATAAACTGATTGGCCCATTAGCTCAGGCTTCTTATTACCTCTTGTAGCTTATATTAACCCATTATCCTTATCTATGTTAGCCACATGGCTTTGTACTTTTTTTATAGGGTCAGGTCACTTCCTGCTTCTTCGGTGATCTGGGCAGGACTGGAGAAATGGGCTTCCTTCTTCCCAGAATTCTCCTGTTCTCATTGCACCACCTCTACTTCCTGTCTGGTTTTCCTGCCTATACTTCCTGCCCGGCTACCGACCAATCAGAGTTTATTTAAAACCATAATTGACAGATATAGAATTGTTCTTCCACACCAGTCCTCCATCCCCTCTGGTTCTTATAATCTTTCGGGTCCTCTTCTGCAGGGTTTCCTGAGCACTGAGGAGATGGATTTGATTCAGACATTCCATTTAGGACTGAGCATTCCAAGGTCTCTTATTCTCTGCACATTGTCCCACTGTGGATCTCTGTATTTGTTCCCATCTGCTGCAGGAGGAAGCTCCTCTGATGATGGCTGAGCAAGACACTGATCTATGAGTGCAGGCTGCTTGGTTCAGATCTTAAGGAAAGTGAGTGGCCTGCTGTAGAGTTTACAGTAGAGAGCCAGGGGAAGATGGAGACCTGGACGATGGCAGGATCAGAGCAGTGTCTTAGACGCTGAGTAGAGAATGGATCAGAAGGAGGCTGAGTGTTCAGGTGAAAGACATAGTCAGCCAAATCAGAATCAAGGACTGCAGCTTGAGGAAATGGGGACAAACTTGGTGACATCTGTGGAGGTAAATATACCTTGCCTGGTTGTAGAATGAAGAAACAAACATCACTATCCATTTAAAGGCCCTGGCGTGTTTGACTAGAAAGTCTGAAAAAGACTCCATCCAAACATTTTCCTGAATAAAATATTCATTAAGTATTTATTTTTATAATTGCTGTTGGGACGTTACTGAAATAGAAGTTGCCCTTTCTGATCCCATGTAAATAGAACTTGGATTCCCAGCACAGGGTCTTTATTTATGGGTAGAGCTTTCTAACTGACACAGCTGTTTAATCTTCCTGCCTAGGGGCAGAGGCTGGGAAAAGCTCAATGTCAGGGCCGCAGCAAACAGCGAGCGCTCCCCCCCTACCCCCCTCTTTGGGATCATTTATGCTGCGATGGGAGTTCTGTACCATGCTGGTAGTATCTTGGCATTAATGATGGCTTCCCACGTGGAGTCTGGGAATCAGTTCTGGGGTCTGAGCCAGTGAAAAACCTCAGCACTGCATGAAGCAGAGGCCCAGACTTGTAGTCCCAGGGCTCAGGAAGCTGAGGCAGCAGGACCATGAGTTTTGGGCCAACCAGGACTACATAATGAGATTCTGCTACAAAAGAACAAACAAGTCCAAAGCAAAAACAAAATGGAGAGATGGAGAGAGAGAGAGAGAGAGAGAGAGAGAGAGAGAGGAGAGAAACTGGTTAAAGGCACAGCTTTTGGTGGCTGAATGCTGTATTTGAATATGAAGTATATGTGCTGGCACTTGGATTCTTTATTCACAAGTAGGGAGAATGCTGATCTAGGATTTAGGATGCTAGTGTAAGGGTTTGAACCCTTGCTACAACCTTGGACATATGTCCTGGCATGTTAGTAACTTCCCCCAAGTAGAGAGATGGGTTGTCTGCCTGTGCGCCTAAGTGGTTATGACCCTGAATCCTAAAGATGGGAGTGCTAGTGCTTAAAGGTTGTTTGTCTCTACCATCCTCTCAGGCTCAGTTAATCCTGTTGACTATGGGGATGGCCATTGTTGTGTCGGGCAGGTGTCTGTCTAGAATCTCTTTGCACATGCTGTTCACTCTGTTTATGTTCTCTTCTGTATATGGTCTGTCTGGCCTTTTCCCCTTGTGCTGCTAAGTCAAAGTATACATTCATTCCCCATGTCAGGAATACCTTCCCATTTCATTCTTTTCCAAAAACAAAATGTATTCCAGGGGTTGGAGAGATGGCTCAGCAGTTCCGAGCACCAGCTGCTCTTCCGAAGGACCTGGGTTTGGTTCCCAGCACCCACACAGTGGCTCACAGCTGTCTCTAATTCTAGTTCTAGGGAATTGGCGCCTTCTTCAGGACACCACCTGCACCATGCACACACACACACACACACACACACACAGAGTCCACAGACATAAATGCAAGCAAAACATACATCCACATACAGTATTTTTCAAAAATTATTACAATTTTAAAAATTATGTGTGTACACATGACACAAAATATGTGTGGAGGTCAGAGGACAACTTGTGGGAATTGATTCTCTCTTTTCCCCCATGTGGGTTCTGGGGATCAAATAGGCTGCCAGGGTTGGCTGGCAAGCACCTTTGCCCACTGAGCCATCTTGTTGGCTCATTACTCATTTTCTTCATAACACTATTTATATTGAAACTTCTTTAGTTATTTTTAATCTTCCTCCACTAGAGCATAAAACCTTGTCTCCATCCCACTGCTGTTACAGTTATTGATCAGTGCTTGGTATACAGTAGTTGATCAGCAATTGATTGTAGAATGAAATCTTATTTCGTTGTCAAATCTAAGGTGGTTACTTTCCCACCCGTCACATTCGGCTATCAGCATCTTTCATTTTCCTCGTCTTTGATTTGGCTATCAGTATCTTTCATTTTCATCCTCTTTGTTCTCTGTTTGGGGGAGAGATTTGATCTGGGTGTGATTTGATCTTTACTTTGGACTTAGCACTCCTTTATTTGCCAGTGGGAAGACAGGGCAGCCAGTGGGCTGTAGAGGGAGATTTGTAGGCTTGATGAGGTTTTAAGCTCACCTTGATTGTCCATAGAGCGGTACAGGAAGGTGCTGCAGTTGGTTGTCGAGGTCACACTGCTGGGAAGGCAAGGCATTTGTTAAAGAAGGCAGGCCGAACACCAGCTTGGGAGGCAGGGGAATGGCCAGAGTGGGGAATAACTCTAAAGAGAAAAATCGTGTGCTTTTATTTCTGGAGACTCACCTGTCAGGCCTTTAGTTCCTGCTGCTGATTCAAATGTTCATGCTCTGTGTTGTCTCCTAAAGGCTGCTGAATGATAGATTTTAATAGAAATTATGAAGTCTTTGATCTGTTTAGTATCCCCAAGCCAAGGTCATTTATATATTGTGTGTCTTCCTAGCTCAGTGGTCCTCAACCTGTGGGTTGCAACCCCTTTGGGGGTCGAAGGACCCTTTCACAGGAGTCACATATCAGATATCCTGCAGATCAGATATTTACATTGGGAAAAATTCATAATAGTAGCAAAATTACAGCTATGAAGTGGCAACTAAATAATTTCATGGTTGGGGATCGCCACAATACAAGAAACTTGTTAAAAGGTCACTACATGAGGAAGGTTGAGAACCACAGTACTAGCTGGTGTGAATTTCAAAGTCTATATAAGATTTCCTGCCCCCAATACCTCCCTTAAGTACTTGGCTACTGCCTGGAATCCATTGTATGGACTGTAGGAATGAAGTAGAAATTGTAGGAACTGAGCCTTAATACTTAACTGTCTTATTCTGAAGCCTTAACCAGTCCCCCAAGTTTGAATTCCATCTATTATACTCATTTTATTGCGGACCAACCACGTGTCAGGAACTATTACAGATCCCAGTGCAGAAGACCCAAGAATGAGGAGGACACAGTCCCTGCGAACACACTGTCATGTAAGGCAGCTTTATCCACCCGTTTACAAAAATAAAGATTATTTAAATGTCAGAAAGTGTCACGAATAAACTAGAACAGGATAATAGAAGAGTGTCAATATGTTAAGGACAAAGAAGGACGTCCCTCTGTGGATTCAGTACATAATCTGTGCGAGCACCCCAGGCTGATGGCTCCGAGGGCCGTGAGCAGGAACGAGCTCAGGTGGCATGGAGAGTTAATGAGGAGAAAAGGAGACAAATGTAGTTGCTGAGAAAGGCAGGACCCAGGTCTGGTGGGGCTCGAGAGTCATGGCGAGGCATCTGAATTTTATTCTAATACTGAAAAGGGACACCGCGGGCTTTGTTCAGTGAAATGACAGGGTGTAATTTACATTTTTAAAAGATCACTCTATAGAGAGTGGCAAGGGCAGAGGCAGATGTGGAGAGTGTGTAGGAGGCAGTTGAGGATGGAGGGGAAGGTGGCACAAAAACAGGCAGAAGCATCTGCGGTTGGGAGTCAGGACTAGAACCAGTCATCTTCTGGAGGAGAGGCAAAGAACACATCCAGGGCGCATCTCAAGCATTTGGCCCAAATCACCAGGTCTATCGTGGTGCTAGGAAGTGAGACAGGGAGGACTGGAAGGAAGGCAGGNGTGAGCTATGTTTTGGATGTGTTTATATGAGAAACTTGTTAGATGTTCAAGTCTGACACACTGAACAGGCGGAGAGATGTATGCTGGTGACTCTGTGTGAGGCACCACCATGAAGCTGGAGTGTGAGTTAGCAGAAATGGGTGTGGACACGAAGGAGAAATGAACCGAGGACAGAGATGTGAATTAGCTCTATCGTTTCATCATGGAAGCAAAAGAAGAATCCACCATGGATATAAAGGGGTGCCATGTCAGGACAACAAGAGAAAGGTGTTCTCTAAGCTTCAGAAGAGTTGTTCAAACAAAGAGGGATGTTCATCTGTGCCACAGGCTCCAGCGAGGCTAAGAAGAGAGACGTAAAGAAACAATCACAGAGAGGAGCAGAGAAAGCTCAAGAGGCGTATCAGAGGAGATCAGCCTCTGCAGGCAGGCATGGAGCCCCTAGGAGAGCTGGGGGACACAGCACCAGGCCACACCTTTGTATCTGTCAGCAGAGCAAGTTGATATGTCTCATGATTGACGACCCACTGTTTCTGTCAATACTTCAAAGAGAAGAATTTTCCTGTTACCCCTTTCCTTTATCAGTCATGAGCTGTAAATGCGGTTAGCATAGGTTTCTTATGTTGGCTGGTTTAATAGGACTAATTTTCTACTTGGACATAGTCAAGTATGTGCTATTCTTATATTAAAAGCAGCAACAGAACAAATAAAAACCCAAAATATGTCCTCAAAGGTTTTGTTAACATAACCACTTTTTTAAAGTTTCCGTTCTGTTGTGTACTTAAATGTCTTTGAAGATGGACACACTGGATTTAGGTTCTGGCCTCCTCACTGCCTGCATGTGTAACTTTGACCATTTTATGAAACTCACTGATGCTTCCACTAACTGTTCAATAAAATGACTCTCATTGTAAGACTCTTCTTGTGCTTTGAGGATTAAATCATACAGTTTTTCTAATAGTCAGACCAATGCTGCGCAATACACTAAAGGATGCTAACTCTAGCTACAAGTACGAAATTCGCAATAATTTTAAAGATTCTATTAGCTGACCCTGGTGACATGGCTCAGCCAGTAAAGTGCTTGCCATTGAAGCCAGAAAACCCAGAGTTAATCCCTATAACCCACATAAAGGTGGAAGGAGAGAACTGAGTCTACTGTGATGTCCTCTGAGTTCCACACACAGCCTTTGGCAAAAATGCCCCTCCCTAAGCATCATAAAAACACAATTGAAGCTTAGAAGTATATTTAACCTGGGGAATCTCCTGGCCAACGACAGTTCTGAGACCCTTCGCACTTTGCATTGGGTCAGCAGAGCCAAGGGAGTTTCCTTTCTGCAGGTTCTCCCAGAGAGAGTCGGCCATAAGAGTATTGTGTGTTTTTCCTTTCTTTCTTTGGTGGTTGGTTGGTTACTACCTTCTTCCTAAGTATCTCTTATCCTACAGTCTTAGAAGCAGCCCGGGCCCCTTTACTGGGAGGCTCTGCATGCAGCTTGTAGATGCTGGTGTCTGGCTGAGGAATGCATGGTTCTGGCTAGTTCTGTTATCTGTAGAATGTTGCTGTTGGTGCTACAGATTCAGGTTCTGAAGGCTAACCAGATCCCCTGCTAGTTAGAAGCTCATGCCATGAAAGAACCTGTAAGCTTCAACTCATTCTTTAGTGTCTCTGGCTTTCACATCCTTTGTCTATGCTTATATTACAATGAGAAGTGAACTTAGTTAGTGTTTAGAAGTTAGGTTAGGATTAATTTTTTAAAAAATTTTAATTGATTCTTTGTGGATTTCACATCTTGCATCCTGAGCCCACTCACCTCCTTGCCCCCTTGCTTCTTACTCTGGCTTTGCAACCTCCCCGCAAAACAAAACTTAAAAGTTATAAAATAAAAAAAAAACAACAAACAAAAAATATTCTCCAGGAACTGGTAGTGTGCAGCAGTGAGTTCACAGTATACCCTTTAGTACACACATCTTTACTTGTAAATGTACATTGCAATGAACCATTGGGCATGAGAACAGAAGAAATGGCCCTGCCCCTCACCAAGTGCAGCAAAACAGTAAAACTGACCTTGGTGGGGTGACACCTTACAGGCCCAAGTGTGTAAAGTGGAGAACTGGCTGTGCTCCTTGTTATCTGCTGCACTGGGTGAGCTAGCCAGGGCAGTACTGGAGAGTTCACCCAGGTGGTGGCAATGAGGGAAAGCTGGCATGCTGACCTACCCAGCTGCCACCCAGGCCCAGAGCCAGGACTACAAGTTAGCACACCCCAACATCCACCTCATCTATGAATTGCTGGCGTGTGTGATGGGTCCCAGACCAGACCTGTAGATCCAAAGGTGCAAGATCTCCATGGCACAGGGCAACAATAGGATGTCCAGGAGGAGTCCCAGTGAGGGCCCAGCACTGATGGTGTGGCAGAAGTTAAGATTAGTAATCGAAGTGCCATCATTCTTCCCCCACGACCGCTAAATTTCCCACATTAAGTTGTCTGCTATCCTTGACAATTTTCCCTTTTAATTAAAAAGGAGCCTCATAGGCAAAATCTTGGGAAAATAAAGCTGTTATGTGATCCACTCAACCATTTGTATGCATGTGTGACCTATTTAGCTTTTAAAATCCCATTTAATGCCAAAACTACATTAGAAAATTCAAACAGAAGCTCACAGGGAGCCCCATAATGAGACTGGTTTGATTATGGGAGTGATTAGGCCATTTCCTCTCTCTCTAGTAATTTCATTTAGAACAGTAGTCACTTGAAGAACAAGTAGATGCTTTTATTGCTTTTCTAGTTTGCTGAGAAACTGGCAAGCAGCCAACCGTCTGTAAAACTGCAATTATTACTGTTACTTAAAATTTATTGAACCTCTTCAGGTACCATGGGAGTAGTTTCTGCTTGCAGAGACATGATCCAGAGAGGCAAGAAGACACACCCCACCCCTTTCACAAACTAGGTATTATCACCCCATGTTTCAGTCTGAAGCTTGAAGTCCTAGATTTAGTATTTGTGTGCACTGTTTGGAAAACGTTAAGTAAAGAGTGTTCGAGTCCACTGTTTACTTTTTTTTTTTTGCCTCTAGGAATTGACTTTTTTCCCACATGGAGCTGCATTCATTTACACACATACTCATTCACCATTCCACATTTCTTGAAGTGTATGGGTGTGTCAGTCTCTGCTGTAATTTGCTTCTGAATAATGCCAGCAAAGCATTCTTCTTGAGCAAGAGAACAGTAGTGATGATGTTGGTGTTGTTGCCACTGAGATGCCACTCCTGACTATAGATACCTGAATAGTTAGATGGGAGCCCAGGCTAGAAGTGCTCTCCAGGATCCCACTATAGAAAATAGGGTTTGCTTTCAGAATCAGTAGTAAGGGCTATCTACAATGGCTGTAAAACCTTTTGCCATTGTTTTAGATCCCTATTCACAGGAATGAAATGGTCATTGATCTCTTGAACTTCCATCAGCTGTGCTTACTCACAGGAGACCTACACAAGATTGGGAGCACTAAAGAGAACTCAGGAAACTCAGAAACAGCTTACCCCGGTTAGCAGGTGGACAATTTTGTCCTCCTTTTCTGACTCAGTGCCATCTAGTGGCAGTAAGATGTGGCTATATGCTGTGCTGCCAGCTTGCATTGGTAGGGATGAACCAGTTTGTCTTTAATATACTGCGACTATATTCCCAGATTGATTGGCACAGACCAGATCTACCCCTGCTAGCTACCCGATTGTTATTGTATAACAATCAATGTCTGCCTTTGTATTGAAAGGGTTGGTGGATTATATAATGAATCACATGCTCAACCTACTTAATACTTTTTTGTAGGTCATACATCTGTAGGTGAGACTTTTAACTTGCACCATCAACTTGAGGTAGTGAGCTCAGGATGTAGTATCTTTCCTGTTATGAAATGATCCTTTAGTTTGTGGGATTGCCCTGGCTCTATTGCTAATACTCAGTGAACAAGCTCATTTTCATGCTTTTACAGAAATTTTTCTTGTCCAACACCAGCCTTTTGTCCATCAAGGTGGATGGTGCTAATATTTATTGTAGCCTATTCCACGAGGCTGGCGCCCTTTGATCAAAATTGGCCTTGATCATCATTATGCTATCATGTTTGGAGGGGACTCATCTGAAGAGTGAAACTCCGTGTAGGTCTTCTTGAGTCTCAGTGCAGGCCACCTGGAAGTGGCAGGGCTTTCCAGCTGCAATAGATTTTTTTTTAAAAATCCTTCATAGATAGGCCCTAGCAAACCCTCTCGTTGTAGAAATGAGAAAAAGGGGAGAATATCAAAAACAAAATGAAGAAGGAAGAAGTGTGATTGGTATGCACAATTAATAACGTATGATATAAATATAAAACACTATTTGAAAGGAAAGAATCCTGTTGTTTCCTACCTCAGCCCAAAGCCTGAAGATCTTTAAATATTAATATTTAATTTCCTAGAAGCAGGAACTTGAGCGGACATGTTGATTCTTTGCAATTCCAGGAAAGAGAAATTTATCAGAAAAAGGCAACATTTTGTAATAAAATTGATTATGTCTATGCTTTGCATTTATGGTTTTGAAGGTAGAGTCTAGTCAAATAAGATGGATAAATGGTGTCCATGTGCCAGGCGTTTTGCTGGGGACTGAGCAGATTAGCTGGATCTGTGTTAGACTTTTATATCACATTTTATAGCTCATTTTCTTGTGAGGCATAAAAACAATCTAATCAATGACAGCTGGCCTGTGAATCTTAGTGTTACTTTATTTGTTTATTTTGTTTTCCTTCTTATGAATGGCTATGAAATTCTAATGCTGCCTTGTCTTGCTATTGCAGGAGCACCTGAGTAGGTAGGAAATTAGGTTCTTTCTCTTATGAAAATGACAACTGATTAGGCATGGAACACAACACACACATTAATTGTCGATGGTGGTTTGGATCCAATATTTTGAAACTGCTGGATTTTTGGACACAGGACTGGGCTGAAGTTCAACTTCATTTCATGATTGATCATGGAGCTTCCTAAATAAAACGAACTAGTTGTCAAAGAAAGCTCTATAAGAAAAAGTATGTTTGAAGCAAATTATTTATGTGTGCAAACTACCTGTTGCTAGCTTTCATTTTGTAAAGTGTTTTACAAAGCACTTGGTGTAGGGTTGTCCCTCTTTGCTGAAAAATACTTTGAATCTATAGCTCAGACACACAGCCATCCTGGTTTATCTATTTTTGAAGGTCAGGTTGTGAACGTAAGCGCCAAGGGTGTACAAACAGGGCAAATACATAGTGTCTGCTCTGGATACTTAATGACTGGAAGGCTGAAACCAGTTAGCTGGGGAGAGGTGGGTGTTTGGTGCAGGAGAATTGTCTGTATTCTGTCAATCATGTTTTAAATAAATTCTGAT
>LOEQ01002324.1:143791-156491 GCA_001685075.1 Bramus lutescens | reverse complement strand
ATAGAGATCTCTGTGTGATTTTCTTTGGGGCTTGCTGGCTGTGGGGAACTGGGAAAGACAGAAATCCCAACAAGCTGGCCCCACATATTACAGGTGTTGGTTCTCTCTAAGTTCTGAGCAGGAATCATGGCACTCTCTGCTTCATGACTGTCCTGGTCTGGAAGAATACTCATGGTTAGGTCTGCTGCTGTGCCCAGGGCAGTGCCCAGAACTTTCCTCTTTTTTAAGAAACCGTTTCTCAGGCGTAGCTTTCCATTATCCTGAATGAGTTTCCCATGTGGACTTGGAAATTGTATCCCCCCCCCCTTTTTTAGCATCCTAAGGCAAATTACAAATGTATTTAATTCGATTTCTTGAAACTACGGTTCAGAGACTATGATATACCTAATTTGGAGCTGTTTTCTCTCTGGTTTTTATTTTGATGTGTGCTGGGTTCGCTGCTGTTGTTGCTATTTCCAACATCTCAAGGGAGCTGCTGTTATGGTTGTCATAGTGCAGACAAATACACGAGAGAGCCAGAAGCATGGTGCTTTCAGAAAGCATTTATTTTTATTTGAAAACATTGTACAGGTGTTACACTGCCACAGCCAGTCCATGGGGGAGCATGCAAATAGAAAATGTGGATTGCTTGTTCAGCTTCCCAGTGTAAAGTTCTTTTTCCTTTTTGTTTATATTTTGGTTCATATTTTCCCTTGTAGTGTCAGGATTAGTGTGCTTCATTATGTGGTGTGAAGATAGACTCCTACCCATGGGGTAAAATCTGTACTGATAACTAGCTGGGGAGTACTAAATAGTTACAAATCAAAAATAAATCCCAAACAAACAATACTACAAGATCGTCCAAAGGTTAATAGCACAAGTTAGCAATACCTAAACTAAACATTGAAACGCTTTGCTGGGACAGTGGTGCAAAGTTGTTCATTGCTTGGTCTACCTGGATATGTATTTGAAGCTGTGGGAAGATCCGACCAAGGCAAGCTCTGTCCCCAGTCAAGTTTCCAGTGAGGAAGTGAAAGCCACTGCTCATCTCGGGCAAGGCTGAAGAGAGCTGTGGTTTGCCCCTTGTCAACAATCAAAGGACTGTTCTCATTCATCAAGGAAAGAAGAGTGGTGGGTTAAGATGTTGAATTTCTTCCTGGTTGTCTATTGAGGTTACAGAATCCCAGAAACTAAAGTGGCTATAGTTAATGTTACCCCATTCCCACTTCCCACCCCACTCTCAAACCACCAATGTTTTCATACTGAAAACACGGTTCTTTGAAACTTTTTATCTTTTTTCCCTTAAGAATCAGTTTGGATCTTGGACAGCCAATGTTACCAGCTTTATAAATGGATTTAAACCACCATGGGTGAAGTAACCCAGTGGTGTGAATGTCTGATCACAAGGACATCCAATCACAAAAAGTACACAGTGAGTTCATCTTGATAGTCACACTTGGTTTCCATACACTGGAGTCAATTAAAACATCCTAAAAAATGGTCCAAATGGCAACCTTCAGCCATCAATTAATTGCAAACCTTTTCAAACTTTAAAAATGTTCCTAGCCCGCTGAATGGACTTGGAAACAATTTCAGCCACTTGTTTCTCATAAGAGTTTACCAAGTGTCTACAAATTAGTGCCATAAAAATGAATCAAAAAGACAAAGACATTTGGCTTAAAATAAATACTAAAAATGCAACAAATCAAGTAAATTATGCAAAACAAAGGAATGTAAACACAAAAATAAAAGCACAGTCTTTAAAGATCTTTGTATCTGAATGGACAAAATATTCAGAGAAAGGTATTTAATTGGCTTAAATGGTAGCAGAGAGAAAGTGCTGGCAAAGTTGTAGGATGTGACGTGTTATTTAGACCAAGCCTTTCTCCTGATGCCAACCCCATCCCAGTAAAAAAAATTGTTTCCATGGGGAAATCTAATATGAAATGCACATATCAGAAAACAACCTTTCTTCCTTTCTTCAAGGTCAGGACCAAACAATACTTTAGGAGAAAAGTTATATGGTTCAATGAAAAACACTTTTTTACTTTGGATATGTGTTGTTCTTATGAGATTTGTCAAAGGGGTCCATGATGAATCTTCACAGAAGTCGGGCAAAGAGGCCAGAGGCCTCCTGGTAGATAGCTTGGGAGCTGCTGCGTGCGATGTTCAGACCTTGTTCAGGCCCTGCTTTGTAATCTATTCTTACTTTATGAGACCCCCCACTAGGTTTTTATTATTTTTTGCTTGATTGATTGATTAAAATATATTGACTTGAATTGTCTCAAATTTGATGAACATTTATACAAAGCCCATAACTCCATCAAGGATCCTTTTGAATGGTATTGGAGTCAGCCAAGCTACAGAGTGCTTCCACACTGACACATAGAATCTATTCTGAATTGTAGAGGTTGATGGTGGTTCTCAATTTCCTGTGGTGGGGCTGGGGGAGATATTCTTGAGACAACAGAGCTGATTAGACTAGCGATGTATCAAGCTTTATTGGGATGCTGTTGCATCATCTGTGTGTATGAATGCTTATCCATATACTCTGCTATTAAAGGGGTACCAAATGTGACCAAAATGCCAGACTTTTCAATGGTAATATCTTTACCACTAGTAAGGGACCAGAACTTGAACTATAAACAAAGATTGTTCTACATCAGTACCTTGCTCTATGAGGTGGCATAAACAGTGATGCCCCACAACAAAGATAAGGTCAGTCCATGTTGACATACTCCCAGAAAGGTACTATGTAACTAAGAGGGCAGAGGCCATGGCTTTTCCAGTACTTTGGTTAATTTCCATGACATCATTAAGAAAAAAATAAAACATAAACTAATGTTTGAGGAGAGAGTTACATGGAAGGCCAGAAGAAATTTTAAAACATACATCCTCTAAACATTAGTGGTTTTATTTAGAGGGTTTCCTGTAAGCCATAAAAATGGGAGAATCCTTATCCTGTAGTCACAGGGCTTGATTAGATGAATCTCCTGGCCAAAAAGAAAGCCAATGGCCTGGAGTAACCAGAAAATGAAATATAAAAAGGCTAAAATGTTTGTTTTATATCTATTCCTAGAATAGAGAATTACATGGTCAGTTTCCCCTCCCCACAAGGGTCACAGCACAAAATCCTTATTGAGCAGGCAATCCAACAGGTGACAGAGGAAACCATTAGCCACAAGGTCACCAGGGTGAGGGTCTGAGGGGGTAGAGATTCTGTGGCATGCATCACTCATATAGTCTGTGAAAAACAAAACAAAAGGTATGATTCTTAAAAAGTGGCTTGCCATAGAAAAGAGGGAAGTAGGCTGATTACGTGAGGGTCTGGCAAGAATTCCCATCAGGAATACAAAACCTCCTTCTGAAAGTCGGCGTAATAACAGTAACAAGGATAATAAAAATCATAGTAACAATAATACTTGCTCTTGATTCAAAAAATTTCACAGTAATTAATGCAGGGGTGGGGGCTGGGTCAGGATACATACTATCAAAGCCTCTTTCTGAGTCAGGTGGATTGAAGACTGTGTCCCCAGTGGTCATCAGCTGGTTTCCTTTTACGAAAGGAAGATTAGCTACCTTGCAGTCCACCTGTGAAACTGCACCTACTAAATACCTTTCTCTATGTACAATACAGAGATGATGAGCAAACACACGGCCTCTGACTTGTCCTCAGTGGGCTGGGCAGGCCTCACCCTAGGCCACACGTACGTGGGGCTCTTCTTCTGTCTCCTGGCCCAGGCTGGTATAGGTGACTGAAGGCTCCACCTGAGCAGTGCTGGGTAAGTCCACAACAGGTCCTGAAGGGTTACGGAACTGCTTGTACACTCGGGGGTCCTGGGCTACGTACGTGGAGGTGGAGGAGTAGAGCACCAGCCCGATGAGGATGGTGAAGAAAGACAGGAGGTAAAGTCCTGAAAACTGAAACAGAACAGGAAGGTGACTGAGTAGCAAAACTTAGCCACTGACAGGTTAATGGCGTCTGGGCTGGGAAAAGCAACCTCCTGCAGGAACCCGCAACTTGATGAGGTAGCTGGTCCTTTTGATGGAAAGCGAATGTTCTCCTAAACTGGCTTTGTCTTATTGGTTCCCTTTGTCTCTTCCTAGGTGCTGTGGCTAATGAGAGGAACACTTAGCTAACTGTCCCTGAAATGCCCATCTGAGAACCTGAATTGCTTGGGAAGGGTAGTTAAGCACAAATTAGGATATATCAAATTCAAAGCAAAAATTCTCCAATATCACTCCATAACGACTCGGTTGTCTGTGGCCTCATTAAACCCAGAAGAGATATAGATATTTCAATTCAGGGCATAATGAAGCTACAAGCGAGGAAGCCCTCACTGACAGCTGTGGCAGGGCGCTCCATTTCACCGTAATCCAATGCAGACTTGATTTCACTCCCCTGTACAACCTGTTATTAACTCCAGTAACTATCACTGCAAAATTAGATTATCCTTGAACAGGGAGAAACAGTCAAACGTGGCATTCCTGCCCTACTCATCAAAAAGCAAACCAAATAGGTCTGTATGGACTGTGTTCTTCTTTCTGAACAATTTTCTTGAAACTTTAGAGGATTTTTCATTTTTATTTTGTTTGTTTTGTTGCTTTTGTGTGTGTGTGTGTACGAGTGCATGCGTGCATGTGTGTATGTGTGTGTGTGTATGTGTGTCTGTTGGAAGAGTGGTTGGTACAATTATAATGTCAAGAATACTTTTGGAAAATTATGATCTTGGACCTTCTTGAGGCACTTCACTGGGAAGTTTATCAGAGGAGAATAAGGTCAAAGGGTGAGTGTTGCCAGGTTTCTTGATTTGCTCCGTTACCCCTTTCACTTTTATCCTTTATTCAGTCACTCACTCACCACTTCATGATTTCTTACAATAGTTCCTGTACCTGAAACATGCATTGTGTACCAGGGAAATAGAAACCGAAAAAAAAAAAAAACAAAAACAAAAACGCAGAAACCTACAAAAGTCTGGCTCTTTCCTAGCAAGAATGTACTAGTCCCTGAAGAAACAGAAGTACAGATAGCTCAAAGCAACACAATACATCTAGGAGACGCCAGGTCTCATTTCAGTCAGTTGCTACCAATACCGTCTTGGCCACTGTGGTGGTTTGAATGAGAATGGCCACCATAGGCTCATATATTTGAATACCTGCTCCCCAGTTTGGGAAGGATTAGGAGGTGTGGCCTTCTGGGAGGAAATGTGTCACTTCAGTCAGGTTTTGAGGTGTCAAAAGCCCACACCATTTCCAGTTAGCTCTCTCTACTTCATGGTTGTCATCTTAAGGTGTGGGAGTTCCCAGCTACAGCTTCAAAGCCTTTCCTGCCTGCCTGCTGCCATGCTTCCTGCCCTCATGATCATGGACTTGCTCTTTACAACGGCAAGTCCCAAATAGATGCTTTCTCTTTTACGTTGCCTTGATCATGGTGTCTTATCGCATCAGTGGAAAAGTAACTAAGGCACCACATTCTCCATCTATTACAGAAGAGATCTATTTTAGGTTTAACGTGTCTACTTTCTATGCTCCTACTCTAGAAAAAGTAGCAACTGGTAAACAGACAAAGATGCAGTAAAACTAAAAGTACAGAGGATAGGAAGGTGATCCAGGGAGTTTGGGAGAAGCTACATGGTGATTATAAACAAGCTAAAAGGATTCTGCTTCAGCAATAGAAGAGACAAGTTTGACAATGACGTATAGAAAAAAAAATGCCCCTGTGGCTAAAAGTCTTCCTAGAGTGTGCTTTCTCTCTGCCCTTCTCTTTCTGCAGGGCCAAAAAGGCTAAGACTAAAGGCTAATTTCTGATTTTCTTTCTACAGCACTCCTCACTCTGTTCCCCAATCCCCTTAATTTTTCACATTCAGGCCAGATGGTAACACTTTGGAATGTGGATTTATATACTAAACTCAACTTGGAGCAGATCCACTTAATTAACTTGAAATAATTAATTAGGGTTTTTTATGAAAATAAATGGGCCTTGTTCTTTGAGTCACCACTTTTTTATAGAGTCAGGGAAAGATGGGTATCCCAGTGCTAGTCTTCATGACTTCAGAAAGCCTGCTCACCTCTTCACTCACCTCCTGTATCCCAGGTCCAAGAATCTCATCCTTCAGCTGGTACTTAGTGCATCGAATAGCTTTGTTCCTAACATTATCATCATTTTGAATATTTTATGGATGACTTTTTCTACTCTGCTCATGTATTTTTGTTTCATAGCCTTAGGTGCCTACCCCTATTTCTGTACATGAAAATAGGGAGACCAACAATAGGACTTTGTGGTTACTGGTACCTTCTAACCCTCAAACCAGATTTAAGTCTTAGATCTACTCCTTACGAGAAGTAATTTTTGACAAATTTCTTGTACTTTCAGCTTCCTGCTTCCACATCGATCAATGCCTGTACAGCATATGATAACTCTAAAAATCGTATTAAACAGGTAAAAGAGTTGGGAAAGCCACCTTGCCACAGACACGTGATTCATATTGGTTTCATTGCCACTGTTGTAGTTGTATCATTTATAAGGATCAGACGTCTCCTGGATGTGAAATAATAAGATTAAGCCATGAATCTACAACAGGGCCTAGTTTCTGAATGACAGCACACACTGTGTCTCCAGTTTACTTCCATCTAATCCATACAGAACTCACTCTAATTTTTTTCAAAAGATGGATAGGATGGAACTCCATATAACAGGATCATGGTGGAAGTAAGTCATCCAAGAGGTTTCATTAATAGATGGTAGAAAGAGTTTTCATTTCCCCCCAAGGGAACAACCAGGCAAGCATTGGGATTAATCAGTATAAATATAGGATGTCACAAATGGTGACAGAAATGTTTAACATATTTTTTTACAAGGCAAGATGTGTCATTCCCTCCTGTCTTTTTAGCCTCATAAAAAAGAATAAGAATTTGGATATAGGTACATAATGGGCTAACCTATAGCTCTGGACAGCACGTTTATGGAGCATTTCCTTCAAGAACCTAATCAGGCAAACAAAGCTGCCCTGTGGTCTAGGTGCCTAACTTACTGACTGCAAACTGTATGTACTTTCTGTTCCATAGAAAACAGCAAACTTCCCCAGACCACGTGAGGCTAAGAGTGTTCACACTACGAACAGATGCATCTCAGGCAGAGGCTTGTCTCCACTGAGAAACAGGGCTGCCCGAAGGTACTCTGTGTTCATCTCCTTAGCCAGTGGAGGCCTTTAGATCATCTTGTATGTTGTGTAATAGGCCAGATAGCCAGTATTTTATCTGTCAAGTAGCTTAAAGAGGCAAAGGAGGGACAAGGCCTGTGTCAGCACTGGTGTCCCCGAAGGCTGTTTCTGTCTCCATGGCTCTTTGGTTTTGAAAAAGGTTTTGAAAAGGTCTGGAAAACTCTGGGTGTGATGAGAATATTTCTGTATTGTTCAATGCAAGTCCTCGTGATGGAGTAGCCAGCATGGCTAGTTCTAAGCCTCTTCAGCTGGGTATTAAACTCGGATTCTAGAGAGCAACCATATGATTGTATCTAGTTAATGTGACAATAAGAACATTGCTAAGAGCAGACCAAATTTTCTCTCTATTTTTGGCATCATACGTGCAAGTTGAATTTTAATAAACCCACAAATTCGGTAGACTTCAACCTACACAAATATAAAGATTTTTGAATTCCAGAGTACATTGATAAATAAAAAAAAAAAACTCCTTCAGGGTTTCTGAAGGAGGTTGGTAAGTTATCAGTTTCCACCCTGAAATTCTGCAAATGAAAAGAGTTGGGATAATTAAAGAAAGTTTGTATTCTAAGAAAGAGGGAGGGAGAAGGGGAGCAAAGAGAGGTAGGAGGGAAAAATTGAGAATAAGAAATGGGAAGAAAAGGGTGATAAGAAAATTGTAAAGAAATAAAAAGATGATGATATAGCAAATAGCCCACAGCTTCCTAGGGGAAAGAAAAGATGAAACCATGGTCACAGGTAAGCCTGGTGATCATGGGCAGCCCTGAGGACAAGACTCACCATCCTAACCACAGGAAAGTCACGGTTATTGCCAGTCTTAAACCAGTGGCATCTGGTTTAAATCCCACTGACAGTGACTTTTGAGGTTTAGCAGGGCAGTACTATAAAGAAATCTGTTCCGTCACTCCTGTATCTCAAAGGGCTGTTTTCAGTTACCCTCCTGAGAGGGGACCTACTGTCTGAGAAGGAACTACTTTGGGGCTTGAAAAAAAAAGTGACAACATCAAGTCACATAGTTAGGGTCCACCCTGCAGCCATGTCTGGAAGGTTTACAACAGTTCTGGGAGGCTGTTGTATAGAGGAGAGCAGCCTGATAGAGATTCCCAAAAGAAGATGAAGCGGCAGGGAACTCGGACTCCGAAGGGTACAAGGACAGAGGCCTCACTCTCTAAGGATGAACCCTTAGAGGGGACATAGCCCTACCAAGCATGGGTTACTATGGTGACTAAGGGCTCTGAGCCAGTGGCTGGTGAACTGTGTTGTCTTGGAAACTGCCTCCCTGACACACAGGTGGTTTGCTGCTGAATGGGACCTAGAACTCTAAGCCCAGATCCAGCAGACTGTTCCTCTCTTAGAGAAAGTTTACTGCTGAGCAGGATTTGAAAGCACTGAGACCGGCAGGCGGAGAGGTGGTTTTCCTCAGTGATCTTCCTTCAAGGAGGAACTCAGCGTTCTGTTTTCTCATTTCTCTGATGTACTTTACCTTGGATATTTGCCAGCCCTGAGTGTCCAGCCCCGCAGGGTATGGGTGTGGGAAGACACTGCAAGTCACAGAACTCACTAAGATCCGCAGTAGCTCCTCAAACATAAGAAAGTGTCTAAATGAATGACTCCGACAATGTAAGTTTTGGCAGCCCAGTTTCAGCTCACAGACTGCATTAATTTACAGAGTGGGAACAGACAGGGATCACTCTCTCCCTCAGACTGGCAGATTCCGGTATCTGAGGATACAACCATAAGCACCTCAAATTATAAGAACACTTTTTCTTCTTATTATCATTTTTAGGATTTTTAAATTTAATCTTTAAAAACACTATGTTTTAATTTTTTGTCCTCTTCACACTCTTACTAAATTCCATCTATGCAGTTTTTCATTTTGGATGTTGATAGTTTACAATTTCTTGATCCTTTCTCTTTCTCTTCCTTGTGTTCCTTCCTATTCATCTATTTATTTTTGTTCATTTGAACTTGCTTTATTTTTATTTGTGTGACATACTTTTTATTATTATTATTATTATCTTATTAATTTTTAGCTTCTTACTTTTAGGTTATTTTTGTCACTTTCTATTATATGAAAGTGGTTTGTTAGCTTTCTTCAATTTACTTTTTTGGGGGCCTGGAGAAATAGCTCAGTGGTTAAGAGCATTTGCTCTTGCAGAGGAAGTTCCCAGCCCCCCCCCATGGTGGCTGATCCAGTTCCAGGAGACCTGACAGTCTCTTCTGACCTCTTCATGAACCAGACACATATGGGTTGCACATACATACATGTGAGCAACACATTCATAAATGTAAATAAGATAAATAACTCTTTAAAAAGAAATTATTTTGTTATACTTACAGAAAAATATATACATAATCTACTTTGTGGTGGTGTTGTTACAAGAGTTTATTTGCTTCTCACTAAGCAGCACTGGGTGTTGGGACCTCAGGAGAAAGCTGCTCTCCAAGAAAATTCACATACAAATCCAGATGAGACACAATAGGCACAGATGTTACAACACAGAAACACAAGAAAGGTGAGAAAGCCAGGCAACAATTAGACTCCAAACTTCATAATCTGTAATAACTGTATGCAAATGGATTAATATCATCACAATGCTGAGCATAAAACTTAAGAGCCTGCTTTTAAAGATGACTGGTTCCCCGACAAGGAATCATGGGAAAAGATGAACGAAGGAAATAAGCCAATTTAAAACCGAGATGAAGGGTTCAGAAATTTGAACAAGAAATTCCATGTGAAAATTGAGATTCAGGGGAAAATGAAAAGTTTTGAAATAAGAAGTCCAATAGATCAAGCAAACTAGTGAAAAGCATCATGAATAGACAGGGCCGGGTGGAGGAACTATAGCCGGCATAGAAAACAAGAGGACCTGCAATCAGATAGCAACAAAGAAAAAGATCCTGACAACAATATTTAAATATTCAAGACCTGATTAAGAGACCAAACCTGCAAATCTGTGAGACAGAAAAAGGAAGCTAAGGTGCAGAGTAAGAAACATGGATAACACACCCTAAAAACCTGAAGCAGAAGCGACAGGGTGTGAAGCAGACAGCCAAGTGTGAGAGATGCTTAGAGCCCTGAATACACAAGACTAGAATATTGTCTTCCCCAATGCCATTGTGGTTAACACAGTAAGAACACAGAAGAAAGAATACTGCAGGTTGCAAGAGAGGAGTGTCAGGATATTTATAAAGAAAATCGAAGTGACAACGGACCCCAGAAGAAACCCTAAAGACCATGCAGAGAGCATAAACTGATATAATTTAAATTATGAAAGTAAATAGTACTTCCCTTAAACATACTTTAGACCATGAAGCAAATCTTACTAAAATAAAATAATTATCTTACATTATCTTATATTAGAATCAAACTAGAAATCAACAGTAGGAGAAATTACAGATAAAGCAGACATGTGGAAGTTTGAATACGTATACATATTACACACACACACACATACACACAGAGAGGGGGAGAGAGAGGCAAATGCTAGCAAGGGTATGTATTTTTGGGAAAAGAACTCTCATTCACTGTCAGTGGGGATATAAATTAGTACAGTCCCTATGAAAATGAATGCAGAGAACTCTTATGAAATCAAAACTAGAATTACTGCATGACCTAGCTATATATTCATCTCTGTATTACACACCTATAGAATATTATCCAGCCTTTAAATAACAGAAAAGTCATATAAGTTCCAGAAAAAAATGATAGAATTGGAGGTTATCATGTTGAGACAATAAGCTGGACAGATAAACACTACTCATTTTCTATCATGTTAGGAACTCTGACCTTAAAAAGACACAGAAAGAAAGGGGGACCAATTGGGAAGATGAGGTGATCTAGTGAGATGGGGGAAAGAGAAAGCAGTGGGATGATCAGTAGAACCTACATGTTGTGTGTGTGTGTGTGTGTGTGTGTGTGTCTGTGGCAAAATGTGATAATGAGTCAGGCATGGTGGTGCCCTCCTTCAATCCCAAAACTCAGGAAGCAGAAGCCGAGGTACAGTTCCAGCCAGCCTGTCTAAGTAGTGAGTTCCCAGACAGCCAGGGCTACATAGTGAGACCCTGCCTGAAACAAAACAACAAAATCCCCACATCAAACCCGAATTAAAGCATAATGAAATACACTGTTGTACACATTCTACACTGATTACAGTCAATAGACAACACATTCCTGGCAAGATGTGAGGAAGGGGGAGATTGCTTCAAGGGCAGCTGTGCTTTGGATGCTTGTCTAGAAAATCAGTAGAGGTCCCCAAAGCAGAACATAGGCAGTGTTCAGAGGGGAAAAAAGTGTAAGAGACTGCTTTAGGGTCTGCATTTTGTAAATGTATGACAGTTTTCATCCCCAAGATCATTATTACTCGTAAGGAAAGAAGGGGGATTGGAAAATAATACTGAGGTCCCTTGGGAAAAGGGACAAGATGGAAGTGAGACTTAGAGTAGAGCATTGGATACATATGAGGAAACACAGAAAAACAGGAAAAGGAGGAGGAAATGATGATGATGAGGAGGATGACAAAGAAGGGCAGGGCTGGGGATATAGCTCACTTGCTCAGTGCTTGTCTAGGATGCTTGAAGCCCTGGGTTCGAAACCTAGAAATGCATAAGGGATATGGTGAGAAACACTTCTAACCAAAGTCCTGTTTGGATATACAGTGAGTTGGAGGCCAGCCTAGGATACAGAGCATCCTGTTTTAATAGATTCAGATGAGGAAGGCACAAGAGAGATTTATATCTCAGATAGGGATCAAAGGAGAACAGCACTTAATGCACTTAGAATGAGGAAGACAAATCAGGTTATATTTTTAAAGAAGAAAAAGGTATTTAAAATTTCTTAATAGCTAAGAGGAAAGGAGACAGTAGAACTGGATAAAAACAATATTTGTCTTTTATTTAAATTAAGTCAACGTGTCTTTGATTTACAGTCTCTCACCCCCCCACACCTGTGTTTCCCTACTGTAGATCTGATGAGATTTGCCTGCTTTTGAGAGGAGAGTATCCTGCCTCGATGCTGCTTCCAGTCTCCAGGTACTCCCCAGGCTGTCTACAGAAAAGCAGAAGGAGGGAATCCCAAGCATCTTACACCATGGCTCAAGGATAATGTTAAAGTTCAAATGACAGGCTGCCCTTTTGGAGTTCTGGTTGATCTGAGCATGCTGTCCAAGGAAGTATACCTTTTGTAACCATATAAAAACTGTAAAAAATGAAATCAGCGATATTTATTAATCTTAAGATATGCCCTTTGGTGCCTTTACCTATGTGGTGGATATGTGAGTGTAGTGCAATAATGAAATACTTTCTAGTGACAGCCCAGTTCACTCTTTTAAAAGGATGCTCATATCCCCATATTTTTAACATCTAAGAGGGTAACACTTGGGAACCTGCTCGCTTAAGAGATGCTTCAGAAAACAGCACTACCATGAGTAAGAAAAACAGCAAATGAGGAGCAGAAGGAGGGAGAACATGAGCAAGGAAGTCAGGACCGCAAGGGGGGCGCCCAC
>LOEQ01002324.1:115186-143640 GCA_001685075.1 Bramus lutescens | reverse complement strand
AAATGGGAGGAGGGGAGGAGGTGGAAATTTTTAATAAAAAAATAAAAAAAAGAACAGCAAAATACCAGAGACGGGTCATTCCCAAGGAGATACACTGTAGGCTGTCAGTGTGAATTCAAGAACTGCTGATAAGCATTTCCATATAGGGAAGTTGACCTCCTAAATTGTTTGCTTCTACCTCCCAACCAGTTTTCCCTCCTTCCCCTCCTCCCAATTCCTCCCTTCCTCTTTTCTCCTACCCCCCCACCCCCATCCACTCATCCTCCACTGTTTCTCTTCAGGTAGGAACAGGCCTCCATGATTATCAGTCAGCCAAGGTATATCAAGTTTCAGTGAGACTAGGCTTTTCCTCTTCTTTAAAGGCTGGACTAGACAATCCAGTAGGAGGAATGGGTTTTAGAAGCAGGTATCAGAGTCAGAGACAGCCCTGCTCTAAGTGTTAGGGGTCTCATAAGAAGACCACATTACACAACTGTAACATATATGCAGATTGCCTGGATCAGTCCTATGTAGGCTCCCTGGTATGAGCCCAGGTTAGTTGGTTCTATAGGTTTTCTTGTGGTGTCCTTGACACTACTGGGTCCTATAATCCTTCTCCCCCTCTTCTGCAGTATCCCCTGAGATCCCCCTAATGTTGGGCTGTGGGTCTCTGCATCTGTTTCCATCAGTTACTGGATAAAGCCTCTCAGGTGACTGTTAGGCTAGGCTTCCAGTTGAGGGACTGGAACACCAACACAGCCACAAATCCTTCAACCTATAATTTGTCCTGCTTACAAGGTGTGCTGGGTACCAACAAACAATGGGCTCAGCTGAAGACCTGTACCCTGAGAGGAAGTTCACCCCTGAGGGCCAAACCCCAGAGGTGGGAGAACCAAATGTGACTGGGGAAAAACAGTCAATGCAATGATTCCTGATGATATTCTGCTATTCTCATGTGTTGACTTGCCCATTTTAACAGGCAATTACAAAAGAGGAGACCATGAATTTGAGAGGAAGCTGTGGCAGGGGAGGGGCGGTTATGGGAGAAATTGAAATTGGGAGAAGGAAAATTGAAAATAATATAAACATAGTATAGTCATGTATGAAATTCTTAAGAAAAATGTTTCATGAATCATGAAAACAGATTTTTTTCATTAGCCTAGATGGGGAGGGGCTCATTCTGTTCCACCCCTAGCTGAGTAGCTATTGGAAGATGATGACCATAGGGGAGACAGAATAATTTTTCTTGGGTATGTAACTACAGGTTGGTCGCCATGCTTCAATAGATAATATCACATACATTTTCTATGCACACATGGGCATAGATATAGTATGTATAATTAGATATAAGAAATAAATAAAAGGAAGATAACATCAAGTTGAGAGGGGGTTGAGGTGACTAAAGGAAATTGGAGGAAGAGACATAGGAAGTTGGTGTGACCAAAATACATTGTATACAAGGAAAAATTCTCAAACAGTAAATACAAATATTTTTAAAAGACGTCCCTAGTCTGGCAGCATCTTCTATGGCTAAGATGGCAGACAGAAGTAAATCTTCATAAGTGTTCAAATATATTGTGTTCTTTTTTATGTGCACATGCCTAATTTTGAAGAACTAGTAGTTTAAATGGTTTTCAATATAGTTATATAAATTTATTTAAGAAGAACGTTGAGGGGAGCAGTGAGATGGCTCAGTGTAGGAGCTTGCTACTCTCTGTGAAGACCCATGTCTAATCTCTGGAACCCACATGGTGGAAGAGAGAACTGATTCCTGAAAGTTGTCCTCTGTTCTCAGGACAGGTACTGTGGCATGTGCACCCCCCAAAATAAGTTAATGTAAGAATTTTAAAGGAGAGGATGATTGCTAATTTGGTCTTGAGTCTTGGAGTTGAATAAAGACACTTCAAGGACTAAGACAAAATGCCAATGAAAACTGTGACTCATTAGTTGGATGTGATGGTGTTCTAGTGATGGCTACCTCAAGGGGAGTCCTTGTCTATTGAGCCCCTACTTTACACAGGGATTTCAGGAGGACACTTTGTGAAGAGTGTTAACTTGAAAGGGAAATAGTCAACCTACTGTGTGTCCTGGGGTTGGAGGGGGAAGTTGGCCCAGTAACAGGAGTCACTCTGTGGCCATGTGTTTCTCAGTGGAGTCAGGGGGCCACACATTTAGCCTCAAGGGACAGTTGTTGGGTACAGAGCCGTGAGAGATTGGTGGCCAGTTCTGGGCATGCTGGAAGCTGTGACCTGCTTATGATCCTCTGAGGAAAGGCTCTTCCTGCACCTGACCTCTACCACACTGGTCCATGCCAATCGCTAGTTGAGCCAAGGAAGCCAGACAGGCCTGGCTCCAGAGGAACACAAACACAAACACACTGATGTGGGACTGCCTAGTCTTGTCTGTGAACTAAACTAACAAAGCTATTTTTGTTATTATTCAGCCTATTAAAAATATTAAAGTTGGACTTCTGGGTTTACTAAATGAAAATAAATGATCTGGTGAGAGACAAACATTTTGTCAAGTACTTTACAACTGCCCAAGTGATGCTTTATTGTTGTCTCAGCTTACTTCCCCTCTTTCCTTTCTCTTACTTTTTGTGGGGAAAAACAAAAGAATTGACTCTTGCTACTTCAATGTTGCAACACTTCTTTCTTCTAGAAATACCTTGAAAGATACCAAATGAGGACACTGTACACCATCTTCTGAAAGGTGCCAAAATCAGTTGTTTCTAGAGACAATGAACACTTCCCCCTAATGCCTTTCAACCATTCTTTTTCTGGATAATTCAAAACTCAAATTCCTGTTAGTATTATCAGCATAGAAAGGAAAAGACCAAGTACATTAGTTAGAATGCCAAAAGGCTTGTCTATTCACATTGGAAAACCAAGGTGTTATTATGATTTACTATTCAGAAAGTGATTTATTCTCTGGGAATCAACCTTATTGTTGGAATTCAGCGACCACGGGTTCCCATTCTCTCCCCATGCCTAACACTGTCACCCACAGTACGTCTTTGTTATGACCACAGTTTTCATTTGGTTTATGAGGCCTTCTGTTTGGTTTGCAAAACCAATTCATTTGGTATTAGAGTTTGTGCAGCCAGTCCCTATAAAGTTCCTTTACAGGCAAATATCTTCCCCTGTGGGTAATTTCACACATGAGTGCAGCAATAGAGAGCTAAAAGTGGATTTCTGCCATTATCTTTTATATGACAAACAGACATTTCCACTTGGCTTGAGGAATTGATAGAAAGCCTTGCTCATGAAGATTTCCATTTCCTAGAGTCTGGTAAAAAAAAAGAGTGTAGTAGTCAAGGGGTTTTACTCTGTGAGAATGTGTCATTACAGGCTCAGTTTCAACCAAGGGGGCTCAATGGCTCACTTGCATCACCTTCCCGTGAGCCCTTCTTATTATCACTATATAGTCAAGATGGGATCACATGTATGTGAGAGATGCACGGAGCAGGGGCCTTCACATCACTGGAGTTCTTGCATCATAACACATCTCTTTCCGTCAGCCCAACAAAGATATACCAAGGGCTGGGGTAATTTAGGAGGGGACTAAATGTGAACACTGATGAAGGTAATTTGTTCATATGTGTGTTGCAGGTCATGCATCCCAAAGTTCAGCTGTCCCATTTCAGTGGAATCAAGGTATAGACACAGAAATGCCACTCCTCACTATTGGACCAGGTGATACACTGGCATAAGATTTAGTTCCAGGAGAAACAATCTAAATGTTCCTCAGCTGAAGAATGGATAAGGAAAATGTGGCACATTTACACAATGGAGTACTACACAGCAAAAAAAAAAGACATCTTGAAATTTGCAGGCAAATGGATGGATCTAGAAAACATCATAATGAGTGAGGTAACAAGGGGAGCATAGAAAATATACAGCTCAATAAAATCAATTAAAAAAAAGATTTAGTTCCAGGAGAAGCAAGTTCTGCCCAGGAAGTAGAACAAAGATTACATTGAACTAGAAATTGAGAATGTCACATGGCTACTGAATCAACAAGAAAAGAAGGAAGTTGGCTGGCTCATAGATTAATCCTGATTGCTGTGAGAAACCTTAACAGAGAGGTAAGGAGGATTTCTTCAGGGATACAGATCACTGCAGATGCCTTTTTCATCCTGTGATTAAAGACAACGAAAAAACTACAGCAATCCTATCTAGGCAAAACTCCAGTGACTCAGAACCTTCTGGAATGATAGTTTGAGTCATGTGGAGGATAAAGATGATGACCTACAAAGGAACAACACAGGCACAGAAGCTGGAGAGGAACAGATTCTCAAGCAGAACCATAGGACAGTGCATAGCTCCCTTAAACCTGAGCTTTGGTCAGTGAAATTCAGTTTAGCCTCCTGGCATCCAAACTGTGAGAGAATACATTTCTGTGGCTTTAAACCACCATATTTGTGGTGCTCTAGTCCAGTATGAAATGAAGAGGGTTGGTAATTACTCATTTACTCAGTTACTGAGTGTTAACTGTTGCCTAAGACCTTGAATGCTTCCTACATACCCAGCTGTTCAATAAACACAGCTGAACTCAATAAACACAATGCTAAGATACGGTGATGAGCAGAGTGGGTCACCGGAGTATTTATATTTTACTCCAAATGCAATGAGAAAGAAGCATCACTAGGTGCTTAGCAGAAAAGCATAATCTAATTTGTAACTGAAAGGGATCACTCTCGCTGTTGGTGGAAGATGAACTATAGAAAGGTTGAACTGGGAGAAGGGTATATGGTCTAGATGAGGGGTGTGTTTGGGACTCATGGTGGTAGGAGAAGAAAATCCATCTTAGAGGAAGGCAGATGAAATGTGGGAGATGAAAAGGAGACAAATTAGTACTGAATCTCAGCAAAGAAGACTATTTATAGGCAATATGATTCTGTGTCTTTGAGCATGTGTGTGCGCATGTGCGCATGCACACAAGCACACATGTACGTATAGTTACACATGAGAGACAGAGGAAAACTTTAGATGTCATTATTTAGGAGCTATTCTCATTTCTCTCTCTCTCTCTCTCTCTCTCTCTCTCTCTCTCTATCATTTATTTGAGACAGGGTCTCTCACTGTCCTAGAACTCATCAAGTAGGCTAGGCTGACAGGCCAATGAGCTCTGTCTCTCCCTGTCTCTGCCTGCCAATGCTAAGATTCCAAGGATGTGTCAGCACTTCTGGCCTCTATGACATAGGTTCTTTAGATTGAACTCAGGTCTTCATGCTTAAAAAGTAAGAACATTACTGAGGGAGCTACCTATGTAGGCCAAGTGTGATTCTTTAGAGCATTTTGCACAGTGTATTTATTCTCATATATATACACACATATATATATATTCTCCTATATGTTATCTCTTTAATCATTGAGGATTTATATTTGTCTTCTATATTGCTAATATAAGCTATGTGTTATTCAGGGTATAATTCCTACCAATAATTTCCCCATAAAGTTCTTTCATTATTGAATTCATCTCTTCCCAGTAGACTGAAAACGTCCTAGGAAAATGGCATTCAGAAGAGTTCAACAAAGGTTTCAAGGTTAGGAATGCAAACCTTAGCAAACAAAACTGCCATCAACTTCTAAAATATTTCTTGCATACATCTCATTTAGTTGGGGAAGGAAAGTTCTTCAGAGGAACACAGTTTACCATAACCATCCTGATGCCGAGGGAATGGGACGCACTGCAGGGTTTATCAATGACATATAACTTGGTGCCTACAGACCTCGACCCTTGGCTGAAGTCTGTTCTTACTCATCTTCTCGACATTAGCTGCTTAGTGGACTGTACTACAAAGTCGTTTTTCTTTATTCTCCATGCTTAAGTTTGTACGCACATACATACTGCTGTTGAAGCACGGGAGAACTCAGCTTTCATTTAACATCTGTATGAATTATTGATGAGCATGAAAGCCATTCTTTCTCAACTTAAAGAAATGAGTATGATGATGGCTGAAGGAACAGAGCTCTCGACAAAGTGACACATAGCTTCCTCCAGTCATACTGCGATTCTTTATTCCTCCTCTTTCCTGTGTTTAGTAATAGCAAGAAGGATAGAAGAATGAAATAATTTATGAGTAGAGAAAATTTGATGTGGAGCTGTCAAGGAACAAATTATAATATGGTCTTAATAGAAATTTTATTTCTAAATAGCAGTTTGTTTCCTGAAACATAGATGCTACCTACTAAACAATCCTCAATATCTATTTTAAAATTCAGAATATAGGTATGTGCATGGTCTGGGCATCAGTTCTGGGGTGCAGAATTTTGATTAGTTCAATAGAATCTTACATGTAATAACTACTGAATTACATAGCACTGTATAATTTTTGAAATCTCTGGAGTACTGCCATAATGTGAAACACCAAATATTACATTTAAAATTAAACTTTGGAACAATTATAAAAATAGAATTAGTTAATTTCTTAGACTAAAGTTCAAGTGGAATTTTGTGTTCTTCTACTACTAGTATTAGACATTTTTCTCCAACAGTCTGTAAGTATTTTCTAAATTTAATATCCATGAACCATTATATACATAACCATCTGTCTGATCCTCTCTCTCTCTCTCTCTCTCTCTCTCTCTCCTCTCCCTCTCATTTTTGAAGAGATGGGAATGACAAAGTATCATAAGAGACATGTAATATAGAAAGAACATTTATTGTCAAATTAACCAGTGTGATTAATGCTCTCCTTTTCTGGACAAGCTAGTGTGTGCATATGATTATTGCCTGATATTGCAGCTCCTGGGCTGCACCAGAAGTATGAAATAAGTTTGGAATGTTCTCCTAGTCTCTTGTTTTTCTGGTTTCACCAACAGTTCATTATTTGGAGTAAGATATGACTTTAGTGTTTTTTCCTTGTCATCTTACTTCAGGGTGGCTGGCTCACATTGGATCTCCCTCAATCCTTTACATAAAATAAACCTCATAATTGACTGAGCTGAAGTCATCCTAATTCATCCTTAGATGCCACCAAGAGCTCCAATACAGGAAAGATACTCTATGTATTTGAAAATGGGGTGAAAATAATTCCAATTAGCTTAGAAAAGAGGTCTGCACATAAAATGTAACATTTTAGGCATTTTTCTTTCTTTCTTTCTTATTTATTTATTTATTTTACTTTTCAGAGATGTTATTAAGAACACATTTTTTTTTCAAGGGAAATACTTGGGTCCAGATGGTAAAGGCATGTACCATTTCATTTACTCCCCAAACTATCCTATAAAATGAGTGGTATCAACAGCCCATTATTCCAATGTGTATACATCTGCTCAAGGCTGCTATAACAGCACCAAATCACAAAATTGTCTCTTTCCTTTGCATTTTAAACAGAATCTCCTCATGTAGCTGCACTGCTCTCAACCCCTGCACTCTTCCTCCTCCCCCTGCTTCCCAAGTGGGCTTGCAGACACCTGTCACCATAGTGACTCTTACCCAGAGGTCTTTGCTCTAATGCAGAGAAATCTGTGATCTGGATGGGAAACTTTGACCTTCACTGACTAAACTGACATTTAGCATTTACGAAAACATTAATGAAAGTCATGTGCTACATCATCCTCAACAGTATTTGAGATGTTTCACCGGTATAATGGTGATATGTTCATATCATGGATCTCCTCAAATATTGCTTCTTCTCATCACTGCTTTGAAATTACAACCATTATTGGGTCTCTTTCAGATCTTGTGGTTAATATATTACTATACTATCACATGTAAAAATATTTTGGCTATCTTCAAAAACCAATGTGTGTGTATATATATGTTTACATACATATGTGAGATCCTGCCTAAAAACAAACAAACAAATAAATAAAAGCAGTATTTTGATAGCTTTAATAAGTTGGTTTTGTAGACCTATTCATCTTCTTTATGAATCTTCAAAACATTGTGAAGAGCAGTCTTTGGGCATCATTAGAATGCCAGATGGATCCACTGTGGAAAATAGGAGCTTCCCAGTAGGTCGTGGAGCTGGAATTTACTATTAGGCTCAGGCTTGTGTTTGCCACTCTGGCAGAGTTTGCACTTTGTTCATGTTTTGGTGGACAGCCTTGCAGATATATGCAGATAAACATAGACATATGCTTCTTTGCACATCTACATGGGTAAGGCTGCGTATAAGTATTCCAAAGAAGTTGCTTCTGAGTAAAGAGTTCAGAAGGAAGCAGGACCATATAATTCATCCGTGCTTCAGTGGAAAGCCAATCAAAAAAATTGAAAGCAACTGAACAAGGACAGGAATAACACTGAATACCATATACCCGGACAAGCAGTAGTTAATAGAGATCTAGAAGATTCCAGCATGAGACATCACTGTTGCAAATCTAGGACTCACTATGGAAAGTTCTCAGGGAAGAAGGTGCTGGCTCGGTTAAGTTGCAGGTCTCTCCAATGTGGAGGGACTTGATGGAGTAGCAATTATGGAAACTCAGGGGACATGAAGAAGCATCCTTAGGAAGGGAAACACTTCAGCACCTTTCTCTGTTTCTTGGGACAGCATGTGGTCTCAGAGGCTTCCATTCGCTGGGCTCGGTGGGAAACTGGGACGGCAGCTCAAGAGACAAAGGGGTTATTCCTCTAAAAATGGGGCAGACCATATGTCATAGCTTTGTTTTAGACTTTACGTTGGAGCCAGTCTTTGTTATCTTAGTATAAAAGATGCTATGGTTTCTGTAAAATTGGCTCAGTAATATTCTAGGCCATGGGGGATAAATCTTTCCAGGTTTGCTGTGAAAGTCAGGCATCTCAGCATAAGGGAGACATCTCAGTATAGGGCCAGACATGCACTGGGATGATGAACACACCCCCTGCATCTTCTCAGGAGACAATTGGGGATGTTTATTCTCTGCTGTACCCAATGCAAACGCAAGCTTTTCCTTTGAGTCAATCTATGGTACCTCTAACCTGGCCATTTTCCCTCATAGTTTGCTATTGTGCTGCAAGTTTCAAATGCCTCTGTGACACGGAGTTTATAATAGACTTAAGTAGAAGGAACTTTGACCTCTCTCTGTTGTCCTGGGAATGCTTTACAATTTGTCCCCAAGTTTTCTATTCCTTCCAGAATATTTGGCAAATGGAAATTTTAATGTGGTAGGAAATGAATTTTTTTTACTAAACCTATTTTCTTTTCCTCTTACGTAAATGGCTTGACTTCATTTTCAACCTTGCTGTGGCTATGTGACTGAGTTCTGACCAATAGAATGGGGAGGAGGTTAAAGACACTTGGTATTCGTTGCCTGACAGGTCACCAGTGTGTCTCACGAAGACACCCACTGAAGGTCTAATTCAGATATCAATAAACTTCTTATACATAGTAAATATTTTTATTTTATTTTATTACTTTGTGTGTATGGGTGTTTTCTCTGCAAACATGTTTCTGCACCACATGTATGCAATGTCCCCAGAAGCCAGAAGAAGGCATTGGATCTCCTGGGACTGGAGTCACAGACAGTTAGGAGCTGCCCTGTGGATGCTGGGGATTAAATCTGGATCCTCTGGAAGAGCAGTTAGTGCTCTTAACTTCTGAGCCATTTTCTAGTCCCTACCTAGGAAATAAAATCAACGTGGCCATTGCACACAAAGCAACATGGTTCACGTATGAAGAGGCCACATCTGTGCCTTAGTAGATCTTTCTTTATAAGAGCAGGAGTGTGACATACAAGTCACTTTTGATCCTTGCCCTAGAGGGTGGCGGATAATAAATGAAACCTGGGCACCTGAGTGCCTGTATGGGAGCAGTCAACAGCACTCACCCCAACTCATTGCCGAAGGAAGAAGTCTCAGAACACGATAATCTGAGGCCTAGTGGGCACAGGGAAGCCAAGTTAAAGTGTTTGATCATTCTATGCGGTGATTAATGCTTTTGGCCTGGGAAATGAATTAATGAATTTCTTTAATTCTCTACATACCTGACACGGTCATAATGTACCTAAGACAGTCATTAAAAGCTAAGAATTAACTTTTAAATCTCATGTTCTCAATTTATGTCTGAACACGATGAACTTAAAATCCACAACTTTTTACTCTCCCTTCCCTCTCCCCCAGAGAGAAGGGAGAAGGGGAATGTTGGGGAGAGCTTGAGGGAGTGGGATGGTTGAGATGGAAGAAGGATGGATATGGGAGCAAGGAAGAAGATATCTTAATTAAGGGAGCCATTCTGGGGTTGGCAAGAGGCTTAGCTCTAGAGGGGTTCCCAGGTGTTCATGGGTATGTCCCCAGCTAGGACCCTGGGCAGTGGTGGAGAGGGTGCCTGAACTGGCCTTGTCCCATAGTCAGATTGATGACTATATTGACTATCACCATAGAATCTTCATCTGGCAACAGATGGAGATAGAGGCAGAGACCCACACTGGAGCACTGGACTGAGCTCCCAAGGTCCAGCTGAAAAGCAGAAGGAGGGAGAAGATGAGCAAGGAAGTCTTGACCACGAGGGGTTGGTCCACCAACTGAGACAGTGTGCCTGAACTAATGGGAGCTCACCAAGGCCAGCTGGACTGGGACTAAACAAGCATGGGATCAAACTGGACCCTCTGAATGTGGCTGACAATTGGGACAGATTGAGAAGCCAATGATAATGGCACTGGAATTTGTCTCTACTGCATGTACTGGCTTTTTGGGATCCTATTCTATTTGGATGCATACCTTCCTAAGCCTGGCGGGGGCTTGGACTTCCCACAGGGCAGGGTACCCTACCCTCCCTTAGGACTGAAGGGGGAGGGGGAAGGGGGAGTGAGGGAGCCAGAGGTAAATGGTAGGAGGGGAGGAATTGGAAATCTTGAAGGTATTATTTATAAAGCAATAAAAATAAAAATAAATGGCAAGGTTGGTCATTTAAAAAAAAACACAAAATGAAACAGAATGGAATGCATATGAGAGAGGGTATTTTTATATGTGAAGAACTGCCCTGATGTTTACCAGTTGTCATGGGAAGAGGCTGTGTGCCCTGACTTCTAAAGAACAGGCACATTACTGAAATTGCTCATTGCCACAGAGGATCAACAGGACTACACAGCTCAGGATTTTGACCTATGTCTAATGAAAGATTCCACTCTTAATGAAAGGGTCCCACTGCAAACTATCTGGCATGGGTACTTAGATGCCAAAGACATTTAAAATTGCTAGCAAATTCGAGTTTCTGGGGTTTGGAATCTCATCCTTTGCATACATCTACCTGATGATTTTCAGTGCTTCTGTCAACTTTGTTTGTAAATAAGATGGCAAATCGCAAAGCAACAACTGCCCAGGATAAATATTTATGGGATGAAGTTGCTTTAAATTTAATGCATGATAATATATCATTAAAGTGGGTCATGCCCGCGTTATTAAATTTCGCGTGCCAAATCACGATGGCAGTGAAACAGAAAGGGAAGGTGACATGTGGGCTGTGGCACTAGTGGCAGGAGAGAGGATCAGGGCATCACAGAGCTCCCGTTCTGACCTTGAAGAGATCTAACCTGGGGTGTTAGCATAAGTGGTCATTGAGACTCTTTTCTGATTTCTTTATAACTCCTGGAGATCATAGGATAAGTCATCTCATACAAGGTTTAGACAAAAATATTCTGCGTGGTTCCTAATGAAAAGAAATGAAATTCTGCGGCATGTACATCCGTCACTTTACACAGAACAGCTGAAGTCACTTTCTTGGATACAATTTTTAGTGACTATTTGAGTGGTAAAAGCATGTGATGCAAGAATAAAGTCTTATAGAAACCTTTTGATCGTAAGATACTGCTCCTCAAGTAGGGTGCCATAGCTCTCTGATGTTCTGTGTGGACAGACATGAACTGGTGACCTAAGCGGAGTGTTGGATGGGGACTAGAAGAGAGTTCATGGTGTTAACTTTTCCCTATCAGTTTCTAGAGTATGTTATCCAAACTATGAAGTCAGTTTCTTCCTATGAAATGCCTCTAAATGTTAATTATTGCAGCAGTTCTGTGGCACCATGAAAAGCCTTGAAATGGTTACAGCATATATGTGGAGGTTAGTCCCTTGTTTAAATGCCAGACAGAAAGAAATATTCCCCGCATTCAATGTTGGCCACTATTTTGCTGAAGGATTTTTCCACACACAATAGTGTGTCATTTTATTTTAGCAACTTTCAAATGCTGTTTGTGTTTCTGGTTTACTCATAAAAATCTATTGCAAGAAAGAATAGATGCAAAAAGCACAGTTGAAATGTCTGTTATAATATGTCTACTCTTTTGTTGTTGGTTTTGATTTTTGAAGACAGGGTTTCCTTGTGTAGCTCTGGCTGTCCCGGAATTAGCTCTGTAGTCCATGTTAGTCTCAAACTCATAGAGATCCCCGTGTCTGTTCTGGAATGCTGGGATTAAAGGCTCATGCCACTACCGCATAACTTATAGTTTTATGAGTGAGAGGCCACATTTGGCTTTTCAAACATGAGATAAGTTAGCAAGAACTCATTACAAATTTTTAAAAGCTGCATCTAGTTACACAATTTTAAAATCAGTAGTAAAAGACAATAGAATGAGACAGGGATTGCTAAGCCTGGGTTATACGTTTAATCTTCGAAGCCTATGGTCTCTGGTCACTGCTGAGCAGCAATTTCTTCCAACTTACTCTTCTGAAAACTACATATGTCGAATCTCATCCTCTTGAAATCTAGAGACAATAAGTATCCACCCCAAAGAATTTAAAGAGTAAATGCAAACCACACTTTACATCCAAATTCCTCTGACTTTGGCCACATCTTAACGTTCAGCTATTCAATTCCTTTTGCACACAGAGGACATGAAAGGAGTTCTTGAATTCCATTTTATTTTCTCCCCACATGAATTACGGATTTCATTATTAAAACCACATATTATCAGGACACTGGGATGCTTTTGAGAAATTCTACCACCAGAGTACAGGCGTCTGAGGTGGAATGTGTGCCTTCATTGTCCAGACATGGTTTCTGGACAGGGCATCATCATGCCCCAGCTAGCCTGACCTGCAGCCAGGGAATTCTGGTTATCTCCTGTGACTATTAATAGTTCCCCTGTGGAGCCAGAACATTGTGTTCCTCAATGATGAGATCTTTAAATAACATGTTACTTAACCTGTCAAAAAGGGCTCTGCAGATGGCATTAAATTAAGGATTTGGTGATGGGGAGATCGACATGGGTTATTGGGTAAGCTTACTATAATCCAATGGTCCCTAATACAATGGAAAGCAAGACTAATCAGTTTTGAAGATAATATACCCCGACCTGGAAGATAGAGGAAGGGGCCAGAAGACAAGAGAAATACAGGAAGTCTTTAGAAGCTGGATAGGAAGTGGGGCTCTCTCTCAAAGCCTCCCAGAAGCAACAGAGTCACCAAAATGTGACTGTAACTGAGTGATCTGACTTCTTGAAATAGATGTTAAGCCCCTAGTCAGCCACTGGGTTGTGGGAAGTTACCAAAGCAGCAAGTCTCCATTTGTAAATCTAATCTTTATACGAAACATACAAAGTCTGTAAGATGACGCTCTGACCTTGAAAAGTCAAGACTATCAAAATGAAAAGTTTCTATGCCAGTCTCTCCTTGGATTTGGTTTTAGGGGCCCCTGAAGCTGAGTAAGGCTCTTTTCTCAGCCTTTCCATAGGTTGCTGCCGATTTACTATTCTTGATTCAATATCGCTGTCAGAAAATAAAGAACAGAAGCGCAGAGCCACTTTCCAAAGCCATAAAAGTGGAGATTGCATGAGCCCCATTCCATCCAGATAGTCTCATTTAGAATCAAGACACTTGCTTTCCAGGATGAAGGCTGTATTGTCCAGTCAGCACAAGACAGATGCTGCTGTGGGCTAAAGGGAAGGAGAAAGAATGCATTTCTCCCCCCTGGGAGTACAGAGTAAGAAAGAGTGAATAATGAATGCTGGGCAGGAGAGCCTCTTTTAGTCATTTAATTCTGTGTGGGTAAGCAACATCTGTGTGAAAGTTGCCTTTTTGCTCAACTTACAGACGTTTATAACCACACCAGAAGGAGGCATAAACACATCATGGTGAAGCGAGAGGAAAAACTCGAACTGCAGGCTGCAGCAAAGCCTGCAGAGATCCCAGCCATTGCTCTAGTCTCCAGCACTGAAGCAGGAGGCCCTCTACATTCCTGCGCTTACATCCTTGTCCTGTCTCCCGCAGTGATGAGAACCGATTCCTATGGCAGTCAGTTCCACATTCGGAATGATGACTTCCTGACAGAGCGACTAGCTAGCAGTCGTTTTTTATTGGCGCCAATTGGTCCTAGCTGTTTTCTTTTACATTTGAACCAGGGGTTTAACTATAGGTGAATAGTAGAAGGCACTGCCAGCCAGGTTTTCACACATTCAATGCATAGAATTTCTGGATCCGGGAGACTGGAGAAGAGCATACACCAGGGTCTGAAGACTCTTCACATGAAGCCATAGTTGAGAATGACCGGCTTGCACCTACTCTTCATAGTTACAACATCCTCACCTGAACATCGCTTCCTTAGTTGTGGCTGTCAACTATTCCTCTAGAGCAGAAAGAAGAAAGCTATTTGAAGCTACTAGGAGGAGCCTCGGGGAAGGAACCCATAGAAACATAGAAAGCATTTAGAGAAGACTCAGCAGCTCAGCCCAATAACGGGATTTCTTGATTTCTTCCACAATTAAATAAGCCTCTTAAACAATAGACACATTTGATGTCATCAAAAGTATATTTAGAAAACTTTTGTTCTTCAGACACCATGGGGAAAAAAACAAACAAGCAACAACCACCAAAAGGGGGAAACATTTGCAAGCCAACTACCTGATACGGGTCTCGTATCCAGAGTATGCCAGGAACTATTGTCTTTCAATAATTAAAACAGAAATAATGCGAGATGTACAAGAAGGTCTTGGAATCTGGCTCCATTGGTACAGTGCTTGCTTGCCTTGCATGCACGAAGGCCTAGGATCGATACCTGGCACCTGCTGTGGTGGCACACACATGTAATCCCAGCATGAGGAAGGTAGACACAGGAGGGTCAGAAGTTTAAAGTTATCTTCAACTACACAGTAACTTCGTGGTCAGTCTGGGGTACATAGCAGCATATTTCTAGGTAGATAAACAGATAGGTACACAGAGACAGACAGATAGATGAAATAAAAATAAACAAGAGACCTAAATACATATTTTTCTAAAATAGATGTATAAAAATAAAATCAGCTTTTTTCTTCCAATATCTCCATAGAACTTACAAATTAATACTTTATTACCATGACTTTTTTTCAATTTTATAAAATTTAGTAATGTTTTTACTTTGAATTTAAGTTGCTCAAATTCAGAAAGCACTGGACTCATGGGGCAGCTGGCTATCTAGGTAAAGCCTTCTAAATATGTCCTTTGTGGGATGGTTGATGGTTGATGAATCTGCTTTTTATTCTTTCAAGAACACCATGTTGAGGGATGCTGGTAGCTGTCTAAAACATGACCTCGGCCCTCACTCATAGCACTGACTTTAGTCATCCTTCCTAAAGAGATGATGAGATTCTTCTGGTTTGGGAGCCAATGAAGTTGCTAACTAATAATTAGAGTATCAATTACAAGGTTAACTGATAAAAACTGAGTTCATGCTATGGAGTAGACCAGATCAGGATACTTAACTTTAGGGGAGAAAGGTGGTCACTCTGCCATAGTGATGAGACCATGGCCAAGGGGCCTCCAAGACTCTAGAAAATAATTGAGGTTTTGAGGGAGCCTGGCCCTCCCAGCACTGTGTCAGGAACAACCTGAGAGGAGGATGATTTTACCCCTATGAGGACTTGTGTGAGCTCAGGACACAGAAATTGCAGGATGTGAATAAAATGAGTTAAAACAACAAACATGGCCCAGCCTTGGGAAGCTTCTTTCAGCTGTCAGTTTGACACTATACTGGGCAAAAGACCCCATGCAAAGTAGGGACTCACATAAAACTAAGGAGACGTTAGTCAAAGAAAGAAAAGCTTCCAGTTAGAAAATGAGTAGACTCTGCACACTAGCGCCCAGTGAGGTGACTATAACAAATGGAAATGCTTGCTTGAAATCTGAAGAAGACAGTCTTAATGAGAGAGAGAGAGAGAGAGAGAGAGAGAGAGAGAGAGAGGAGAGAAAGAATGGTTGTGTAAATTAGCTTGATTGTGGTAAGATTTTCACAAAATATATGTACTGAAGCATCTTGTTCTATGCTGTGAGTGAAGAGACACCATGCCCACAGCAACTCTTATAAAGGAAAACATTTAACTGGGGTGCTCACAGTCCATTATTGCAGTGGGATGTGGGTGTCATGCACTCAGACATAGTGCTGGGGAAGCAGCTGAGAATTTTACATCTTGACTCACAGGAAATAGGAAGTGAATAGTTACACTGCGTGTAGCTTTAGCATAGAAGCCCACCCCTACAGTGATATACTTCTTTCAACAAGGCCACACCGACTCCAACAAAGCCACACCTTCTAAGAGTGCCACTCCCTTTGGGGGCCATTTTCTTTCAAACCCCACCACATATGCTTTAAATAAATACAATTTGAATTGTTCGCTTACATTTGGGGAAAACCATCAAACTACTTGATTGCATAGTCTTCTGGATGTCCAGCCCTTTCATCGACTGGCCTGGCCTGTGTTCTCCTCTCTGTTTTGAGTAGGACTTCAGCCTCTTTCTACAATAATTTTCATTATTCACTTCAGCTTTGCCTCTTGTCTCCAGAACCTGCACTTCCTAGTTTATCATTTCTCTAAGAACCCCACCCCCCTCAAGCCAAGCCCAGCTTCACGTGGTTGAAGGAACTTTGTCTGCTCACATGACCCTCTGATGCACTTGACTGGCAGGGTCTAGGGGCTTCATTTGCTGCCTTTTCTTCTTTCCCATGTCCTGCTTTGGATTTATGTGATTGGCCATTCTACTCTTGATCATACTGTGTCAAATCCCCATCAATCCTTATCTTTTAGGATTAATGAATAAATACAAAGTGGGCTTCTTCCCACATGCCAGTTCTAATTGATTATTAATGACGCAGCAAGTGTGGTGTTAGAGGAATAGCAGTGGACGCCGGCATGTAATTCTCAATTAGTCAAGCCTGCCTCTGTGAAGATGTGTGTACGGTCTTTGCTGTGCTTTGAATGAGAACTGTCCCCCAGAAGCATATGTATTTGAAAACTTGGTCCCTAGTTGGTGCTTTATGGAACCATGAGGAGGTGGTACCTTGTTGGAGAAAGTATATTACTGGGATGGGTTTTGAGTGTTTGCTAAACTAGTCCCATTTTCCATTTCTCTCTGTGTCTTTTGTGTGCAATGGAATGAAATTATTGTGCTTCCTGAATGGCAGGCCAGCCTCATGCTCCTGCTGCCAAGCCTGCCCTCACATGAATAGACTGGATTCCCTCTGAACTGTGAGCCAAAACAAACCTTTTATTTCCCAAAAGTTACTTTTTATCAGGTTGTTTTATGACAACAGAAATGTGACCAATACAGTCTCACCTTTGAAGAGATGGCCATCTTTGGGAGGGGCAGAGATTTCTTCTTTTTCCCAGGGTTGATACCTTGACTGAAACGCTCGACACAAATCTTTTCTTTTTTCTACCAAACTCCAGTATTTTAGTTACAGTACTTCTTTGAGGGAACACAACGGCCTTCTCCATTCATGTTTGCTAAAGAATATCTGCCACTCAGAGAACTGTGGGGATTATGCCACTTCCCCAAAGAATAAACTACCAAATAAACTACCAAATCTATTTTGTAGCTGCAGCTTGGGAATTGAATATAAAATATCAACTTTCTAATCTCAGGTTGGAAAGCATAGCTTCCAGGTTGAGTTATTACCCCACTATTAAAGAGCTGTTGCTTACCTTTTGTTGTCTTATTGTCCCCAGTCACTGGTCTCTCAGGATAAAATGCTGCCTTTATTTTGAGTTGAAATAAGCATATCCAAATTGTAAGATCTCCACCCAGAGGTGAATTCCTACTCACCACATGAAATCAGAACCCCACACACCAAATCCCAGGCCATTTCCTACATTACTTGATATCCCTATATCTGTCATTGTCACAAAGAGGTTACTTTACCTTGTAGTGGAAGAGAAAGAGTCCGCAGAACAGGCTGTACAGATCTGCTGTGAGCAGAGAAAGGTTGACGGAGGTGGCGCTCGTTTTCTTTATGACTACTGGCATAAAGCTGTAGAGACCAAACATGCAGGCACTAAAGCCAACATAGAGAAGTCCTGAGGAGCAAAGAGAAGACAGTGTCATGGCCTCTGCAGGGCACCTTCAGCTTGGAAGTTAAGGGGTAGGGTACATCATCCATGACTCACTATAGATAGCTTTTTTGCTTTCACTACACGGTGTGGTGTTTAATATTGGCTGGTACATAGATAAAACACAAAGGGGACCATAAAATTTGTGCTTGGAAAATGCATGTTTTTCTTCTTCGCATGTAGCTGACGCCATGCTGTTTCCAGAAAAGCTTTTTGATGGCAATATGCAGGAGCTTCCAATGTCTACCCCAATTCACTACAGCTAGTGTCGGTTTTAAGACTACTCCCACCTCACCTGTGTGTGTGTGTGCCTGCCTGCCTGAGGAGGTCAGAAGAAAGCATAAGACTCCCTAAAGCTGGAGTTGAAGCCCATTGTGAGTCTCCCCATTATAGGTGGAGAGAACCAAACATAGGTCCTTTGCAAAAACAGCAAAGTTACCTTAGCTGCTGAGACATCTCTCATGGTCTGTTTATGTATTTCAAAACATTTTTAACCTCTTAGGTTTTATTTGCAAAACAGGAATGAAATATACTATGTACTGTTCTCAATAGTAAACTCCAATTACTAAAATTAGAGACCTGAACTTGAACTACTAAGCTGAAGACTTGAACTATGTCTTCGGGCAGACAATGGGATTGTTTTGAACATAGGAAATCTGTTAATTTCTTTTAAATCAATGAATTCTGCTCATCTCCACCCCCAAAGAAATTCAGTGTTATCCTTTTGACAGCTTTTCTAGGCTTCCATGGACTCCAGACATAGCACTGTTAATATGAATTCTGTGAATATAAGGTTTCAATTGTGTATAGCAGGGTTCTATAGGTAATTGCAGGCTCCATCATTTTCCAGACATTGAGGTGATACATATACATAAAAGTAATGCTTGTTTCTCTGTTCTCTGAAAGAATAAGACATAATAAAATTCTATGGTTCTCTGGGAATTATAACCTTTCCAATGGAATCTCTAATTAAAGGTGATTGGAATGTGAACACTTTCCTTCCTTTGAATCCTGGGAGTTCGGGGGAACTTGGGCACAATCAGATGCCCAGTTCCTCTGATTAAGATTGGTGATTCCTCTGTTGTTTTGCTCCTAGGAAAGATCCTAAAGGGTGCAGAGCTTCTTCTAGCTTTGTGATACTAAGATTAAAGAAAGCTACATGCTACATCAGATACATATAAAAATCACTGTGACCATTAAAGCAACAGTACAACAGCCCCCTCTAGTGTGGTGGATATGCCCTCCACACCAAGAGGAAGAAGATCCCTACTTCTGGGTTCAGTAAGCTAAGAGACTGCACTGCTTGTATACTTTCTGCCAAAGTACTAATGGGTGGTGTGTGACTCTGCATCAGAAAACTTAATTCCATAAAATAGTTAATTTCCTTTCACTTGAGTTTCATGTTATTTATAGATTATTTTCCTTTTAACCAACTTACAAAAAAATACAACAAATACTGGACAATCTGTGACTAATACATAAAAAGACTGAGAATTAATTCAGTATTCTTTAAAAATCTGCTATTAACAGACTAGGAACAAGTTCTATCCTTAAATTATTCTATTGAAGATAATCAAATTTGGGTAGAAGATAGTCCAGACACACCAGAGCTTTTCCCTCCCTCCCTCCCTTCCNTCCTCCCTCTCTCCCTTCCTCTCTCCTTCCCTCCCTTCCTCCCTCCCTTCCTTCCTGTCTGTGTGTCTTGGGTATCATTGATTTAGCTCATAGGCTGACTGTGCTAACAAGTTCTAGAATCCTGGCCCTCCACTTTATTACCCAGTAAAACATACAGGGCCAGTGACTTGTGGGCTCCGATGCTTTGTATCCACTCTCTTTTTCCACTAACTCTTCACTGCGAATCTAGCATGCCATGGACCCTCTGCTTTGAGCTATGAATCCATCAAAATGGGGGACAGACAAGAAGATTAGAGCTCCTCACAGTTATAGAATGAAAAGATTGGCCAGGGCTTGCCTCAGCTAAGTCTGCTCTGCCAAGGTGGACTTTACTTTACTTTTAACTAAGAGGAGATTAAAGGAGACAGGATGTCTTCACCTGAAAAGATTCTCGAGGAAGGTAAAGTTATGGTTTATTTTAGTTTCTTCCAGAGGCCAGAATGACTGAATCATAATAACGGCAGAATGACTGAATCATAATAACGAGGTAGAGGAATTACGGAGGCTGTAAAGCATGCAGAACATTGTGTGTCTTAGAAAGAGATTTCTAATTGCAAAAGGGATCTCGTGAGCAGTTTGCACCAGTGATGAAACACAATTTGATCTTCATTTTTAAAAGATGACTTCGGCTGCTCTTTGTAGGAGGAACTGAATGGGACAGCATGGGCAGAGAGTTGCAAGGAGAGCGGCATCTGTGTCCAGCAGCAAAGGCCCGTGGCTCACTTGAGGAGCAAAAGGGAAGTAGCTGGGTCTATGAATACTGAGCCAACCCGTTGATGGCTTGAAGGTAAAGAGTGAGGGAAAGGAGAGCATCAAGGAAATGATTGACTTTGTACTGTAGCAAAGGGGTGAAGTGTGGTGCCATTTACTTAGATGAAGAGCAATGAGAGGATGGGCTTGCAGTGGAAGTGAGACAACTCTTGAATGTGTTGGTTTAGGTAATTACTCACAGTTTGTGTGGATCTGTCTAGCTGAGTGCTGGATGTGTCATGGCAGGCTCAGAGAAGAGGCAAGACTTTAAAACCCACATTTGCTGACTGAAGTAGAGTAGGACTACGGCTATATAACAAACCACAAACCTAGGAATCTTGGCCAACTCAAGATGGTCCTGGTTTAAACATTCTATGTGTATTTTGTAAATCTGTTGAAGTCAGGTGTGGGTAAAATACACCATCATAGCTGACTGCTTCTACTAAAGCCAGCAAGGGCTTTTGTGTGTGGATACCCTCTTTTGGGAGTCAAGCACAGCCAGTCAGATGAACACATAATTAGACAGAGGAGGGATGAAGGACTGCCACATCTTGCCCAACTCCTGTTCCAAGGCAGACATTAGGTAGTTAATGGACATCAGCTGTTCATCTCAAGGCTCAATTTGCTGTCCAAGGAGAGTTTCCTATCAATATACACGATCAAACAAGTGAACTATTTTTGGCTAGCAAATACATAATGATTGCAGTAAGTACACTTATAGACCGAGCATGCATATAGCCATTTCTTATTTGAAGGCATTTTCTCACTAAGTTTAGAGTTTGGTTTCTCTTGTCTTCATGCACTGAAGAGACTTAAGGTGGAGACACTGAAGATGACACTACTAGATAAAACTATTAACCTATAAAGCAATGCAATAGAATTGCTGTCGCTGCTGTAGATGGGAAATGGACTTATTGATTATGTTGCTGAAGAAACCCAGCCCATACCGGATAGAAGAGAGGAAATTTAAGGGAACACCTGCTACAAACACCTTTGAATGGGTGACAGGGAAGCTGGGATGGAGAGGCAACTAAAGAGTAGCAATAGCTATAAATTATACCCCGTAATGTAGAGAAATAAAGGCAGAAGTACCACAGAGGAAGATCACAATGGATTCAGCTGTTTCTGAAGACCTGACCAGAAAGAGTATGGAATAAGGAAAAACACCACTTTCTTTCTTCTTTCTCCATCTCATCTTCCTCTAGTTCCTCTCACTGACCAAACCTGCCCAGCCTGGGAAGAATCATTTGTATGTGCAGAACAGGGGGTGGAGAAGATACTGCTCTGTAAGAAACAGGCCAAGGGCCTCTCCCTCAGCTTTTATGGGCAGTCTGGGTTCTGGGTACATGCCACTAATGTCCTTTGCTGAGTTATTCTGAAGATAAAGGGAGAAGGGACATACTGTGGACATATTACTATTTCATTTTGCATATGTGCATACATATGTGTACATAGTGTTTGTCTGTTTGTGCTGCACATATTCTATCTCCATCTCCTTTTCCTTTGAGGTCCTATTGGGGCTTTGCCTTCTCTTTGTATAGACTACACAAGACATTTTTATTAATAAAAGCAAGATAATGATTTCTCAGAATATATGTATTAGGTCAAACATATCAAGGACATTGGGCTACATGGATCTGCTAAGACAATAAGGCAAAGCAAATTTGTTCTATCACTGGAAACTCAAAACTTGGTCAAGTCATCTCAGAAACGCAGACATAAGTTTTAGCCTTGTACATACATTCTGTTGTGTGCCTCTGTGTACAATTCTCTCTCTCTCTCTGAGAGAGAGAGAGAGAGAGAGAGAGAGAGAGAGTATGTGTGTGTGTGTGTGTGTATATAGCTCAAAGATTAATATCAAGTGTCTTCTTAATCATTCACCAATTGATTTTTTTTGAGACAGGAAGTCTCGAGAAACTCAGAGCTCCCCAATTTAAGTAGGCTATATAGGCAGTTAAGACCCAAGATCTTCTTGTCTCTGTCTCTCTGGTGTTGAGATTACAGCCACACTCCACCATGACTGGCTTCCCCCCTGCATTCTGGGGATCTAACTTCAGGTCCTCATACTTTTCAGCCATCACTTTGCCTACTGAACCATCTCCCACAGCATCCTCAGTGCTTACTGAAGGAACCTTGGGAAGTTCCCTGCTCTGTGACCACATGATCCCATTGCCAGCAGGGGTAGTGAACCAGTCCTCAGCTATCACATCAGAAATGAAAAGGTACCTCCCTGGAAGCAAACCTATTTCTCTTGACCCCCAGAGCATCCTTTCTTCCATATCTGATTTCGCATCAGTTTGCACTTGCTCGTATGCTCATGAACACAAAATGGCATAAGAGATAAAGAGAATATTTAAGTTGTTTACTAGATTTCTGGCTGTGAGCCTAATGCTCCTGCTCTGGGGGAGGACAGTTTGACTGTATTAAGTCCTATGTTTTACTCGAGTTTACTGATCAGATAATTATAAGCAATCTTTCTGCTCAGCAGAGTAAAACAAAGGAATAAAAACAATGGTAACCATTATCATCTTGCTTTTAATCACTCTATCTTAAAGTTAGTCCACACACTGTATAAAAACAATAATCCATTAAAATAATCTTCATATCCAGAAAACAGAAATCACTTATCTTTCTGGTTACACCATGGGAAAAAATGCTCTCTGCATTGATAACATAGAAGTTGTCCCAGAAATTCTGTGAGGTATGTAAGAGTTGTACATAGAGAGGAGACCACACTGATAAATGAGGATAGTCTTGGATTCTGAGCCTCCCATCCTCCCATGTGTTACTGGGAACTGATCTAAGGTCCTTGAGCATACCAGGCAAGGGCCCTACTTATAAACTATATTCCAGCCATGCTAGGATGCTGTTCTCTTAATCAGGTGATATGTGCCCTTCTCCAGGACACAGCCATGAAGGGCAAGGCTCTTGATTCACTCGTGGCTGACCTCTGGAGTATGTGGGGAGGGGGGATCTAACAGGATGCTGACCTCCCTCAGCATCTCTCGGATCCTTTGGTCCATGAACTTCAATGGCTGCATTGCTATTTCTCAGTTGCTCAGAAGACAGCACAACATCGTCTCAAGCCTCTGCTCTTGTCTCCCATTTCCCTTTGGTTCTGATGATTACAACAGAGACCCATTTTTCCGCTGCTGTTCACTCACCTGCTCATTTAGTGATCACTGGTTTCCTGAATGTCACATGCTTATGACTAAGCTAGACAACCAGACCCTGTCCTGTAGCCCATCAGAGTAAGCCAAAAGGGATAAAGGCGACTGTGGTATTAAATCTCCAATTCAAGCAAACAAATGCTTCAGAAAGGGGGTAAAATGAATACTCGATCCTATATCGAGGCAATGTTGGCTTCATTTCCTACCAGGAATTAATTTAATGGCCCTGTGATATGTACCTTTTACACAGTCTTTATCATCTTGAGCTGCAGGGGCCTGACATCTTAATGGCAATATGAACTCTCAGGCTAACACTACCTTGTGACGGCACATTTAACTAACACTGAATTATAACCGAGTCTCAGCGGACATGCACAGGACATCCACATAATTAGAGGACAAGTTCCTTTTGATTACTGCCATTACCATCAATATCAAATTAATTTATCCTCACAGACCATGATAGGTGAAGCGCTGTGAAGGATGAGTCACGGTTAAGAGGCCTGGCTTTAGAAGTCATAGAGGCACACGTGTCTGGTCCCTGCAGCTGGTTTCTTCCCCAGCTGCCCTCTTCGCTCCCCCTCCCTCCTCTCTTTTGATTTTCATTTAATCCTAACGTTCCCTATCTGTACTTGAGAAACAAACAAATAGAGGATTCTGAAACACACATGGTTAGCCCTTGTTTGGAGGCATGGAGCTAACTAACCTAAGCAGGTCATACAAACTTCTGTCACTCGGTCAGCCACCAGGGGGCATAGTACCGGTAGTAATCCACTTCGTGATGCTTGGGAGCTGGGGGCGGATTAGTGGTCCAAGGATTTCTCAGTGGAAGGGAAATATACTGGAGCCGTCACATATACCAAAGCCATCTATATTGGAGGTGGGGGGCAGCACCCGTATCCCCCAACTCTGACTGATATTTACACTGCACACATATTTCAAAACTACCCGACCTAGCCTAAAACAGCGATTCTTTAATAGAGTTTCACATGTTGTAGCGACCCCAAACATAGTTATTTTGTTGCTACTTCATAACTGTAATTTTTCTACGGTTATGAATTGTAATGTGAATATTTGACATGGGACCCCCACAAAAGGGGCCTTGACCCAAAGGTTAAGAACCTCTGGCCTAAACTCAAGCCATGCTCACCGCTGGTATCTGTTGCTTTAAGACAGATTGTATGAGTGAATTGAGGGGCATTTCTTCCTAGGACTTGCAGAATGGTTATCTATTAGAGTATCACCATAGATCTGAAAGCCTTACCCTAAAATTTTTTAGAAGAAAATGAATTTAGAAAGATGCAGAAACTAAGATGCCCTGGATGTCTACGGAGCAGTCAAATGCCTGTCCAGTAATTCCAAAGCTGGTTAGAGATCAATTAACAATTTCTTTAGTATAAGTGCTCCCTTCGGAAAAAGTTCTGAGAAACCGGGAATGCCCATTATGCGGCTTCTTTTCAGGCCTTTTGCTGAGTTCAGTTTCCCCCTTCCCCAAAGTGCTGGTTTTGAATGTTCTCATCAATTCTGTATTTCTTGGCTGGAGCAAATTGCTCTCATTTCTGTGCCACGACTGCCTTGGGCTTTTCTGCTTGGTCTTTAACCTAATAACACACTTTTGTGTCTCCCATAAAACACCTTGACAGTGTTAACTGGCAGAAGCTCAGGCAGGGAACTAGGTGATTCAGGAAATCCAGTCTCTTATTGTGTGAAGGGCTTCCCAACACGGCAAGGTAATTTTATTTTCTTTGGTCCCCTGTCATCCTAAATCCCTTCCTTGTCTGCCCCATCCGTCCCTTCTCACAACTTTTTAAACGCATTTCTCAGGTTTACTAGTAAAACCATAATCTTAAATGAGAAGATCCCTACCTATTTGCCAATCCCAGGGCACCTTTAGCAACTCCTTGTGTTCCATGATGGCTCTGTAGAGACAAAGGAAATGAGCAAGATGATCACACACATTTTTCCTTTTGTCTGTCATTTACCATATTTACACAAATATTAGTGCAACCAATTGAACTTCAAAATTAAATTGGCCTCTGCAGAGGCAGCCTGTAGGCTCCCCTGAAAAGTCTTGTGAGGTGTGACCAGCAGCAATGAGGGTCTGGGGGAGTTGAAACCACACTGTCCTCAGACAAACAGGCTTCTACTATTTAGCTTCTTTATGTTCATGAGCTTTTGGGGGAAGTAAACGACAAGGCTCAGACAACTCTATGCTTAGAGGCTTAATCATTTTACCCACTGAGCATCCAAGAGAACAGTGATTCTTGGAGTTACATGCATCCCATAACTATCTGGAGGGTGTCCAACCACTGTCTCTGAAACCTCCTCCCTAGACCTTCACCTCAGGTGAACTTGGAGGGGTCAGCCAGGTGCTTTGCCGATGACTAGTTCTCAGGTGACAGCAGTGTCGCTGGTCCAAGGACTGAACTGGAGCAGGAGGGGAGGGTGGCACCACTTCAACCACTCTTACCAGCAAGGGTTTGGGTCCAGGGCACCCTTAACTTACCTAATTCACCTAACAAAGCTCCATTAGCAATGACAGACTGTAACCAAGCAAAAGAGCTGCAGATCTCTGTTTATATATTTTGGATGCAAGAATACAAATAATAATGCATAAAATGAGTCATCCATCTAAAAATCTCAGCCATCAGTGGCTTACCTAATAATCCTTTTTTCATCTCACAAAGATGAATCAGTAAATTTGGGAGATTTAAAATGCCATCACAGTTTCTAAATGAACCCCAGATAAATCCCCACTGTTCCCATTTCTATGTGCCCCCTGGAGAGTTTGAAATATTTCAGGACACTGAGATTTTGAGGAATGTGCTGGAAACGACCCACATGTACAATATTTCAGGTGATGCCAACATATTTTCCTCAAGTAATTTCTGACAACAAACCTATACAATTGCAAAAAGATTTGTTTTGTAGAATGAAATTTCATGGAATATCGTTGCTTATTTGGTGAAAGTAGACTGCTCCTCATGTGAGTTGAAATATGTGCTCTTTACTGGTAGGAAATGATGCTTAATTTACAACAAATTCTGAGGGGCTAGATAATGCATTAAGGAGTGACTTTTGCTTCAGTTTTGGTATTATTGACATAGTGGTGCATTTGACTTTTTGGCATTTAGTAAATCTCAGTGGTCTATCCCTATCTTTTTAAGTAAAAGAGAATGCTAGATTCTGATTTATGAATTTGAAATTCTTGCAAACTTATAGACAACAAAAACACCTATAAAAGGACAATTTTATGTTTTTAAATGTTTTCATTTTATTTTATGTATATGGGTGTTTGGCTGGCATGTATGTCTCTGCGCCACATACATGCCTGGTATCTATGGAGGCCAGAAGAGGGGGGCATCGGATACACTGAGACTAGAGTTACGGATGGTTGTGAGCCTTCAAATGGATGCTGAGAATCAAACCTGAATCCTGTGGAAGAGATGCCAGTGCTTTTAACTGCTGAGCCATCTCTCACATAAAAGGGCAGTTTTAAACTAGACATTTTCTAGCAGCTGTCACTAATAAATGAAACCTATCCCCTTTGATGTGCATCAAACATGACATTTGGGCTTTGCTTATACTTTCTCTATGAAGTATAACCTACTCCCTGCTAGAATGTGTACTTCTAGTTCTTCAAAATCATCTTCAAAATCTGTTAAATGTTTTATAATAATTCATAATACACTTACTTAGTTTGGAAATAGTAAGGATATAGTTTATAGACTGAATAAAATCATTGTGCCGGAGATTGATGATTGCTTTTCTGCCTTGGGTTTTACACTCTGAAGGCAAAAACTGTAAAAATAAAACTCACTCGTTGTAGCCTTCATGCGTTCCGTTGTTTTTACTTACAATTGAATTCCACTGAAAAATGCACCAAAAAGACCAATCATTCCCAGGAACTCCACTCGGCTCAAGGTTCGGATGATGGATTCTTCCCAGACGTTAGAGATGCCGTATAGCGTGGCTCCTCCCAGGACCAGGAGGTCCCCTACCAGCTTATTTTCCCCTAGGAAACAAAGAAAGCAGATGGAGTCTCAGAAAAATCTTAGCAAGAATCTGGCACCAGAAAACTGAGTTTCTCTTGTCTGTTTTCTTCTGATACTTTTATAAGAAGCCCAGTAACTTCTATCTGAAATCAAGTAAAGGTTTAAAACTATGCTTTCTAGACATGCTGGATATAAAAACCTACCTAGATATCTTAGTGGAACTGGAAGTTTTCCCAAAGAATGAAGCTTTTCTCAGTTCAGTTCTCTCCAGAGTGCATGTCTCTATCTAAGGTTGCGTGTGCACACACGTCCTAATATGCACATGTATTATTTTTGTTTAAGGGCATTTTCCAACTGTTTCATGAATCTGTCATAAACCCAACGAAGTCACTTTCCGCCCTCTTCAATGAATAGAGAGGAGATATGACAGCAGTTATATTTTGATCATTGACGAGCTATGTACATACTTAGACAAGGAGAATGATAGGATTTCTGAGATTTCAACTTCTCTGACACAGCTTCACATATAATTCACATAATATTAATATTTTCTCTTTTTCAAACAAAACCCACATTTTTTTAAACTCAGTTTGGACTGATTCTTATTTATGTCCATTTTTTTAAATTGATTTTTATTGAGCTCTACATTTTTCTCTGCTCCCCTCCCT
>LOEQ01002324.1:75017-115178 GCA_001685075.1 Bramus lutescens | reverse complement strand
TGTTGTCTGGGTTCTCTGGGATTGTGATTTGTGGGCTGGTTTTCTTTGCTTTATTTAATAAATTCCTTATTCTATAATTGAGTGAACTCTTCCCACTTCAGGTAGTGTGGATGGAAGCCACGGAAAGAGAATAAAAACCAACAGTAGGAGCAACCTCACTGATGGAGTCTCTCTACTGGCTTCTGTCTCGGTGTATCAAGTGCCACACAGCTGTCAGCTCGGCAGACACACAGAGGTGAAGAATGGGAATGTTGTCCACTACAACAGCACTAAGGAAGAGATAAACCTCTGAAATCTTTGAATTCTGAGACTCTCTGAACAACACTAAAACTGTAGAAGAAAGCAGTCACTATTCTTTGGAGAGCATGGAACATTCTCTAGGTAGTGGGTTCACATGAATCAAAGCAGGGCTTCCACGGACTTCTGTATTTGGTTACCTCAGGTTATATCTCTCTGCTAAATGGCATCACCCTTTTCCAGGCAACTTCCCTCTCCAGGAGCGGGCCTGCGGGGAGAGTGGAAGAGACCCTAAAAGACAACATCTTGCTGGAGTTACTCTCAAGGGAATAAAACTGAGATGTGATTCTGGAAGGTCTATGAGACTTCCTTGAGTCCACGAGGAGCTACCACAGCTATTCAGCAGATGAGCAGAAAACATAAGGAGGCCCTGATGAGAAAAAAAAACCTGGAGGAAGGTGCCCTGGGTACTTCTGTTAGAGAAATGAAGGCTGCCATTATCGGGAAATCTTCAGCAATTGATTCATTTTTAAGTGTCAGCTACTGAAGCATGAAAGTCTTTGAATTTGACGTAGTCAATACCCCAAATTCTAAAGCACATTTAAAAGTCACTTTTCATTCAGGAAATATTTCAGACTCTTGTAATGACATGAAGTCACTGTTATGAATATCAATTATTGTTGTACTAGTTAAATATAGAAGGGCTTCTGAATAGAACTCTTAGTTAATATAATTAATTTTATGTGAATGGATTCCTGAAAATGAAGTCATAATGAAATATTCTAATAAGAATTAGAGGAACATCAGTCTATCTTTTAAAAGTCCTAAAAAGTGGACACTGGTTTTTGGTGAGTAGTCTTGTAGAGTTATTTATCTTTTAAGATATATTTTGCTCCATGTGCACACACAGTTGCCACATCTCCAGTAGCTGGCACTACAGGCAGTTGTAAGATGCCAGATGTGAGTGCTGGAAATCAGAGTCAGGTCCTCTGGAAGGGCAACAATACTCTTAGCTGCAGAGTCCCTCGAACCCATTCTTTACCATTCTAGGCTAGTCTGTGGGCTGACCTCCTAAAGGAAATGCAGTTATCAGTATCTTCATTTATTCGATGATAAATTTTGATAATAATATAATTGAGATACAACTTCAAGTTCAGAAATATTTTCAAAGTTACCATTGACAAAATATTATACAGCATTTATTATTATAACTCTATTTATTAGTTTTAAAGTTACTTTAAAGTGGATATATGTGCATGTAGCATGAGCTACAGTTTGGACTACGATGCCCCTGAAAGCCCACATGTGAAGGCTTGGTTCCCAGCACATGGTGCTCTTGACAAGAAGGGGAACTACTGTGAGGGAGTAGGTTGATGAAAGAAGTTCTCTTTTGGAGCGTGGTCCTAAAGAGGACATTGACACCCAGTCTGTCCTCTCTTTTTCTTGCATGCCATGAATGGAACAGCCCCTCTGCTGTACCCTTCCACCATGATGCTCTAGGCTACACTTTTCTAAATTCCCACAGTGTCAAAATTAATTATCTGACCGAAAATGTCTTGACCCCTCATATGGCAATGTTTTGAATTGTCGTAGTTTTCAATTCGGGTAGAGCTGGATAAACCACACCTGTCATGAACTACAGGGTCTTCCTTTATGTTATTTTCTCTTTTTATTGTTGTAAGAATAAAATAGTACACAAAATGTTTAGCATACCATGTCACACAGCTTGTTCATAAATGATGTTTCTAAAGGGCTAACCTTCATTCTGTTGGAATAGCTCTTTGTCTGCATGGGTGGGGTACTTCTCACTCTAAATTGCTCAGGGATTCTAATCACCCTTTCATAACTGTTTTTCAAGAATTAGTTTTCTGGCCAGGCAGTGATGGTGCATGCCTTTAATCTTAGCACTCGGGAGGCAGAGGCAGGCAGATCTCTGTAAGTTCAAGGCCAGCCTGGTCTACAAGAGCTAGTTCCAGGACATCTAAGGCTGTTATACAGAGAAACTTTGTCTTGAAAAACAAACAGAAAAGAAATAGTTTTTCATATTAGATTTTTTGCTTAATCACCAGAAACATCTTTTTAAGATAAATATTTGTTATGTGTGGTACTAGGAGAAGGTTATCTAAAAATTACAATTTGCTACTAGTTCAAGAATAAGTTTTATTATTTGGGAGTATTGGAAGACTGCTAGTTCCTTTGATGAAAATGGACCTTTAAATACACTGGCGTTTTAAACAGAGAACTAACTGTCTCGTTTTCATGGGACTCTATGATAACTATAAAAATCTCACATCTGAGAAATCCTCCATCCTGAGCAATCCAGGATGAGCATTAACTCTAACTATTGTAAAGCACCTTTTTATTTCTCAAACAAGATACAATTATAGAAAAATAAGAATTGAGTTAAGTAGGAAAAAACTGTAAAGATTTTCCATCTGGACTGCATAATTTACCTTGAATTTTGAGGATGAAACAGGAGAATTTTTCAGAGTTATAAGGATAAAATGAGGCAATGTATGAGACAGTGCTTGGGAGCATGGCATATTCAACAAAGACGTCACTTTTATCTTACTTCATTTAGCCGTCTGGCCTTTTTAGAGTATTTTCTTTTCCTTGAAATAAATACAAAGTTATAGCTAATAATAAATTGTTGCCATGGGTAATTAACATCATCGCAAGTGTGACCTAAATGATGCAATAAATATAGTAGAAAAAGGCTAATTTTAGGAGAATTATACTTTATAATAGGGCATGATTTTAATCTTTGTCTTCCTCTTAAAACTTCTTGTCTGTTCATTTATAACCACAAGTTAGGAAAGTAGAGGCCATAGTGATGTATCTCTGGGGATTTACTAACCCATGGTTACATGCTCCAACACACCCAACATTCCCACGATCTACTAGATATCTCCGCTACTCACATCAGCAAAGGCATAGATGGTCTTTCAGAGAGCTCTGTGATGCAGATGGGAAGATAAATGGTGAAAAGAGAGTTTTCATATTAGGTCTACTGCTGTTATTGACCAACTTGGAAAAGAAATCTACTTTTGAAAACCTTAATGGTATAGAAAGTTTTTATGGTGGGTGACTAGCTGTGCCCGTGATAGGCACACCATGGGAGTCAAAGTGAGGCCTCTCAAACCAGGAGATTAGGCACCTTCCTTGACCCCTGTCTGCAGTAGGCAAATAAGATGGGCACGTTTCATCAGCATCACTCATTCTGGGAATGGACCTATTTTTTATATGCAGTTCCTGATATCACCCAGACTTAAATCAAGGAGGAGTTCCTGGTGTGCAGAAGAGGAAACATGCCAACAAAAAATTAAAACAATTAACTATAATGAGGCCAAAGTAATCATGAGTGGTCTAAAATCAACATGTTTGGGGACGAACTGTTGAAATCTTAAGAAGAAACAAGACTTAAGCAATATAATGAAAAAATAAAGTCAGACATTCTCTTTTCCTTTGGAAAGCTCTTCATGTGATTGTCTGAATTTATATGAGTTGAACGATTCGTTAAAGCTTTGTGAGTATCCAAAATATTACAGAAAAGGCTGGTGATCTTGGCTGATTAATGCAATTGAGCCCACTGTACTATAAAGATAGAAACAAGAGGGACAATTTTAGTAAAAACGCAGACAAATTTTAAACTTATATTGATTTCAAAAGTAATGTGCTCTTTAAAAAAAGCTTATATAATAGTTGAGATTTCTGCAAAACATAATGTTTTGCAGAGATAGAGTATGTGTAGCCAACGAGCCCTTGGATTTCATATTTGCACTGGCCTTAAGGCATCGGTCCATTTCCTTGGGCACAATTTCAGCAGCACAGAACATGCTCTGTAGTCATAGGATGTAATTCTGCTAACACAGGCGCTTTGCATGTCACAAAAGGTATTGCTGTGAGCATCAAACCGGTCCATAGGGACAGCTGCAGCAGTTTTGAGCCACGTCTTCATTTCAGTTACAACAGCAAGTGACCACTTAAGGGAAGGCTCTCAAATGGATTTCTTGTCTTTTTCTTAACTAGTACTGTTTTCCTACCACTTCAGAGCCAGAAAACATTAGTGTATGTAATCTAATAAATCAGTTCAAAGTTCACTTGCTCTTGGAGTCTAAAATATTCGGAGTTACTGGAACAGCTGGCTTGATTGACTATGGAATAAGGTGATGACTGGAATGAGCGGCTAGGGTCAACAGCCAAATTTCTTCTAAATAAAGGCATATACTTCTGTTTCATCTGTGTTTAAACAGTGCCAAAAAAGCTTAGAAACTGTAGCCAAACTGTGACATTATATCACACAGAACGCTATCTGCTGAGTTCTGAAAAGATTCCTATCAAGACCACTGACTGTCTACGAAGCACTCCATCAGACCGCCTATAAGCTATCTATCAATGGTCCATGGAACAAGTGTTCACAAGGGAGAACTGGGGAGACAGTGGGTTTATATTTCTAAGCCATCTGCTGAGGTAGGGATTTATAACCTTCCGACTGCTGGTCCAGGAGAATGAGGATGTCTCCTGTTTATTCTCTTTTGTAGCTTTACCTATTAGCAATGTGGAGGGAAGAAAACCTGCCTTAAAGGAGGGGAGCCCAGGAGTCTAGCCTCTCCCATCTCAGCGCTGTGATCTTGAATAACTTGTTTGGCTCCTCCAGAACCTGATGTTCACTTAGGTCAAATACAAAGGAGGATGAAGAAGGTCCTTAACTTTTGCTCCAAACTTCTGTGTTGCAATATATGTGACACTGTCCAAAAATTTCATACAGCCTTGTCTCATAAAGCAAACTGCCCCAATTTGAATACTCATTACCTAATATTTTAAAAGAAAGGACAGTTCCAAGAACTTTAGAAGGTAAGCACTTTTTATTCCACTTCTGGTGACAGCAAAGGGATGGGGAGGAGGGTGAGCCATTCTTTTCTCTTCTAAAACTCTTTCTGTAGCACAAAGATTTGAAATCTATTGACAAAGGCCTTCCAGAAACTACCGGGATCAGGGTTCCCCCAGAATACTCACAGGAATCTGCTGACTTAATCACAAAACTCTGTCTGAGAAGTCTCTAAGCTGTGATCAATATAACAGTTTGTCCCATCAAAATAAATCCATAAAAATCAATGCAAGAGATGGCATTTCCAGCCTCTGGAAATGACACATTCTTCTCTGGTCTTCAGATTGTAAACACCCATTCTCTGGCCTGTAAACCAACCGTCATGCAGTAGGTAAGAAGTTTTGTCTTTCTCGGACCTGACAGAGCTGGGGTTGGGTTGGGAGGAGTGGGAAAGGCTTTGTAACTAAGTTGCTGATTGACTTGCCAACACTATCTTTAACTAGCTGTTCCAAGCCAGAAGCTCTGACATTCCAAACTTCCTCCACATAGATGGTGACATCATTTTGAAAAACTATGGGAATGTCTCTGAATTTTACATCTTACATTCATCCAGGATATATGTATCAAGGACCTTACATTAGCTATTATTTTAGAAGCAGGGCTAAAACATGAACCACATGAACTCTGCCAAAGAACAACTCGGTTCCTAGGAGTCCTGTTTCCCTTGACATTCCTGCTGTCCCTGGGATCCCGCTCACAGATATGAGTGACCTGGTGACCACCCCAAGACTCACCTGCTCCCTGATGCCTTCCCACGAGCACGTCAGCTCCCACCATGCAGCCCATCCCCAGGATGCAGACCACAATGCCGATGAAATGCACAGCCTTGTACCGGATCAGCAGGAAGAACCAGGAGAGCAAAATCACCACCGGGATCACGAAACAGTCCAGGAGCTATTGGAAGCATTAAAGGAAACAACAGCAAAAGGTTCAGGGATAATAGGACACAGAAAAAAGCCCCACTCTGTCGGGAAGTCCTTCGCTGAACAGCCTTCATTAGAGGCAGAGCAGAGGCAGTGAAAGCTCCCTCAGCCCTAGACACAAGATAGCTCTGTGTCTCACTTAACCACAAACATCCTCCTGAGACTCGAGGAAGGGGAAGACTACAAATGAATAAGACTGGATGGGGGTGAAAGCTTCCAGGCCCTCTTCCGTGTCCAGTTTCACTGCTCATCTTCTTCAGAGTCCTGAAAATGTTCCTAGGAACTTCTGGGCCATGGGGAGGCTACCTTCAGCCATTTTACATGGTTCTACCACTTCAGGAGTAGCTATGGGAATGAAGGGTATGGTCAAAGAGGTTTTGTAAATTCACAGAACCTACAAAAGGTGTACTTACTTTTTTCAGGCAATTATTGGCCTTCTAATACTGAAAAGTCTTTAATAGTTGTTGTTTCATTTTTAATATCACCATACATATTGGCTTGACAAATAGTGTGGCCTGAGTCCCTGAGAGCTGGTGCAACTGACCTTGGTGAGGTAGAGAGAGAACACGGGGACATGAGGGGAACGAGAGGAGTCCCGTGCAGGGAATCCGAGCCCTTGCTCTGTGGCATTGGACTGTCCAGGACTCGGGAGGCCTCCAGTTCTTACTAGAAAGGCAACGACCTCATCAACCCTCCCTGGTGATCAGCGCAAAGCTCAGAGTTAACGCAGAGGAAAGCATCTTGTAGTTGGGCACGGTGCATCATATCTGCAATCCAAGTACTGGGGAAACTGAGGCAAGCAGATCACGAGTGTGGGGCCAACCTGAGCTACAGAGTGAGCCCTTGTCTGTAAAACAGAAGAAAGGACTGAAGATATTGCTCAAGCGGTCTATTGCTTGCTCAGCAGGCACAAAGCCCTGGGTTCGAGCCACAGCACAGCATGAAACAGGTCCATGGTAGTGTGTGCTTCTGAGTCCAGAGTTTGAAGTCATGCTTGGATATATACTGTGTTGGAGGCCCAGCCTGGGCTATATGAAGTTCTGTCTCAACAATACCAAAATCAGCTTAATAAAAGGATATATAAAAACTGAAGTACAGCAATGTATTTTAAAATATGAGTCCCCAAAGACTGTTTGTGAACCTCCAAATGCTTTAGGTTCCCTGGACTTGGATCTGTCCCCATCACTTTGATAAATCTACTCAAAGTCATCACTCAATGTTGGGTCTCTCCTCAAGGCAAACCAATATCCTATGGTACTTCAACTTATGTGTTCTGAATCAAAGATTTGTGATTTACTGTACTGCTTGTACAAATCCTTGCAAGAATCCTAAGCATTGGCTTTGATCCTGCAGCTGCCAGCACAAGGAAGTAATCTCTAATGCTCCTCCATTCCCACTGCCTACCTCTCAATGATCAGTAAAATCTGATCTGTCTCTTCCATCTTGTAAATGTCTGGCATCCATGTTCATGCCACCCTCTGCCACTCGTACTATCAAGACTGAACCAGTATCCTCTCCTCCTGGGACCGAGCCCTTCCTGCTAGCCCCAGTGCCTTCACTCCTGGAGGCTCCCCTCTTCTGAAAAGCTTTGCTCTAATTCTTGAACTTCCTGTCTCGCTTATTTTTCAGCATGTATTTTGTATGCTACCTCCTCAAGAAAGACTCTCAGATCCGAAGATGAAGTCAGGTCCCACTTGACAGATTCCTTGCACATTTTTCTCCTTCGTAGCTTCCATTGCAACCCTACTTAGTCAATATATCCTTTTTTTGGCACAATGTCAGGCTTATTCACTTGCCTGTTTTTAGCATGCAGAATGTCTCCAGGCTCATTAGAAGTACACAATAATAGGTACTGAACAAGAACGCACTGATTTCTAATGATCTGAAGCATCAAAATCCAGCCTCTGAGATCAGTAAGGTCTGGGAAAGGTTTGGGTATTCACACGGTATCTCTGAATGTCAGCCTAGTCAATTGGGAGCATAAACAGCACTCAGAATCCCTGCTCTCACCAAAGATATTTGTGAGGTGAACAAACCCTCATGCATCTCTATGGATTGGACTTCTCTCTTGCCAGATGACAAAGGTACTCAGAGTACTCAGTCATCTCCAGGGTTGCTGAAAGATGACAGAGTCACAGTGAGAAAGCACCATGTGGATGTCATGCCAAGAAGTACTGTGAGGACAGGAGTCTAGTCTTAGGGGCACATTATCCCTGGAGGGGCTCTACATAAGCAACCACAGCTGTTGGGATTACTTTTCAGCAGCCCAGAATTGCTCCCTGCACAGTTAAATTAACAATATAAGTTAATGATCTGTCTGATGTGGTTATATGTGCTATGTTCAATTTTACAACTGGCTTCAGATTCCATGTAATGAAATTTCAGTTTGCCAGTGAAAATTATTCTCTACACATAACACAGCAGTTGTTTCATTTTACAAAATTAAAATTGATTGGATTAAGTTGAAATATTTCATTACATGCCATACAGTTGGGATTGCATCTGATTGGCAAGAATCTTTCTGCAGAGCTAATGACTTCCCTTCCTGGATCACTGAGGCCAGACCAGCAGCTCATCAACCAGGCTTTGAAAAGCTCTTTTTTGTCTCTCAGCATCACTGGAAACACTAGAGCACTTGGTGAGCCCTGGGCCTGTTGCCTCTTGGTCTGTGAATGAAAACCCTTGCTTGTAAGCATTAGCTGGTCTCAAGGAAGGAGAGTGTATAGGCAGAAGAGAAGGGAAACAAGCATGTTAACAAGCCAGGGCTCATGATTCTTGTTCAAGAGAAACTTGGTGTTCAGTATGGAGTGGGGCTTGGTAAATGATGCTTGAATAGTAGACGAAGGAACATTAGAGATAATCCATGCCATTGCTGGCACTTGGAGTCCGGTGTCAATTCTTCATTTGGAGAGACTGTCTCTTCTCTCTGAAGAAAGCCAGTACTGCTGGCCTCGCCCTTAAAGCAGGCCTACAGATCTCCCAATGAACGCCCCTTCGGGGTATCATCTCCCCAGTGCGGAATCTCCAAGATCCAGTTCACTGAAAGTCTGGCACTCACAAAAGAGTGATACGCAGAAGGCCATGCAATTTCTGGCCTCCACAGTGGCAATAAATAATGACACTTTTGAAGAGTATTTCAGTGGCAATCAATGACAACCACACTGAGTTGGTACTACTGAGGTCTCAACATGGTGTCTGTCACTACAGGCGAGAAGCTGTTAGGCAACTGTTATTAGTAAATAGGTTATTAGTTTTTATTGACTTCCTTCCTTCCTTCCTTCCTTCCTTCCTTCCTTCCTTCCTTCCTTCCTTCCTTCCTTCCCTTCTTTCTTTTTGGCCTCCAGCTTAACTTCTTATCAAAGACTGCTCAGATCATAAAAGAGAGAGACAATTTACTTGCTGTTCACTACTGAGAATGTTAAACAAGAAAATGTGAGCAAACTCACCTTCAGTTCTATGACTAAACAGTTTATAAGAATTAAATCGCAAAAGGAATGTTTTTCATATTCCTTACATATTTTGGAGAGATTTGGGTTCCTTATAACTATTGCTCACCCTGAAAGCTTGGAGAGGTGCAGGTAACAAGATCAAACTTGCTTTTGCTTAAACTGAGCCAGATTTAAACCAAAGTCCTCAAAGATTAAACGTGCATGCTTCTTTCCTTGGTTTCTAAGACCAATAATTATTCCATAATTTTTAAATATATAAAGCATGGTCTAGAAGAAAATAATTTTAAATTATCAGCAACTCTGACTAAACAGAAAGAGGGAAGATTTCTTTAACCAAAACAATTATTTTAACAAGAAATACAAAACTAAGAGTCCAGCAGGAAAAGAGATCTTCCCTGTCGAACATTCAACATGATGGGCTTCTCTTCATGCTGAACTGGTTCTCGTGGCCTCCTTGGTCATAACTGGAGGAGTTTAGAGATACTTAGCTTAGCCTCCTGGCAGGGTGGGTTAGCTTTCTTTAAGCCCATTTCTCGACTGAAGAATAAAATCCCAGTACCAAAAGATAAATGACCATTATTTTCGGCCACGTTATACTCTGAAATATCTCAAACTATACAGGAGCTGGGCATGATGGCAAAAGGCTGTATCAGAGCACTCAGGAGGTAGATGCAGAGGCATCATGAGTTCCAGGCTAGTTTTGACACAGATGTAGCTCAGAAAACAAAACAACCCAATCAAAGGGGGAAAAACATAAATACTATGAAAATTGGTCATTGATCTTGGATTTACATAGCAGCTTCCCCACTTAAGGATTTAAACTAATTCACTCCCCTTGTATCTTAAAGCCTCACGCCAGAGGGATTTGGGACCTCTTACCTGACTTTGTTGAGGGACAGCAGCGGGACGGTTCTTAGAAGCCATGGTGACAGCACTGGGGTTGTTTTTGCACCTCGCAGTTTTCACATTTACTGAGAGTTTCCTGGTTTTCACTTACAGTTTGGAAAGAGCCCTTTAAAGGAGCAATGGCTGGCCTCAATTTCTTTTTTTAAGTAAGGAAACTGGAGTTCCCGTAGTAGAGCCAATTAGTGTTAGAATTGGGCCTAAAATACTAGTTTCTAGACCCTGAGGTCAGAATTCAAACGCAATGTACAGAAGTTAGAGGTCTGGGCTGACAATGCTTTGAGGATGACAGATTATGTGTGCGTGCATGAGTGCGTGCGTGGGTGGGGGGTTGTGTTACAGCAGCATTTACCTTTCCTCTCTTTTTCATTTCCACCAACTTCTGACTTTCTTGCCACTGCATTCTTGCCTGTAGTCTTTATTCATACTTGGTTATATGTCCATGCACTGCCCCAACAGATACACATACACACAGAGACACATACATACACACACACAGCATCCATCTCTTCCTGTCGGCATCTACTCAGGTTTTTCTCTCCGTTTATGCTACCTCCACTTGCCTGTGTTCCATAGACCACCTACCTCCTCGTAGTCTACTTCAGATTCCCACATTTCTGAGCGTAGAAGCTGCGTGGATGAGAGTGGGGACCTGGCTTCTTGTACAACCACACAAGATATTTAAGGCCCTTGCAAGGTAAATGCTAGCACACTGCAGACCCAGAGTGGTAGTGTGGGGAGAGGCAACAGAAGCAGGAGAGCAAGTCTGATGCTCTAGTGGTGCTTTGGCCTTATTCCTGTAGAATCAGAATACCAGTTGGTCCTTCAGCCTGGGGAGCTCTAAGAGGAAGTCCTAGCTGCCAAGAGATCCCTGAGCCCTATCCTTCCTCTGCTTCCCAGGTTCTTCCTGTTACGTGTCCTCCAGCATACCACAGTTCCATTGCATTCCTGTGCAAGCCCACTGCACAGCCATAGCTAGCCTGCCTATGTACCCATGCACACATGGATCCAAAATCCTCACTCTTGTCTGTGGCTCTGATACTGTGTACATTTTCTTTTCATTTTTCTAACTATGAAAGTTCTTGTTTTCTTCATTATTTGTTTCATGTATATTGAGATCTATTTTAGGATTACTTTGGAGTATACCAGCCATGCCAGCCAGAGAAGCAGGTAGGCAAACTGATCTTCACCTCTCCCCACTTTTTTTTCCAAATCCAAGGCCCCAGTTCTGTAACAGACTACCTGCTGTGGTCTCTCCTTACTCTCTAAGGGCACTAGGCAGACCTTTGTGGAAACCCTGCTTTCCACTCTCCTGTAGGCCCTCCCAGGGCCCACTCCCAGTCCAGACCCATTTTTAAGTATTAGCTCCTAATTCTTAGAAACACATTTACCCAATGACCACACCAATCAGAATTCCAGAAGAAATCCCTACCTGGTAATACACAGCCACCACATTCTCCTAAAAACCAAATGGGCATCAGAAACTAAGGAATAAAACACCAGCCAACAAAGATCAGATATCAGCATCTAGAATTACAATTTTCCCAAACCTAGATGCCTAGATGTCAACATAAAAACACAATCAATAACTGCCAGGCCAATATATCTCCACTAAGATCCCAGAAACCCTATGCCAATGGGCTCTGAGAATGGCAACACAGCTGAGCAGCTACCTTAAAATAGTCTTTATGAATATGATAGTGGTCCTTAAAGAGGAAATAAACAAATCCCTTAAAGAAATTTATGAAAACACAAAGAGTATAAGGAAATGAACAAAACAGTTCAAGACCTGAAAATGGAAATAGAATCAATAAAGAAAACACAAACTGAGGGAAACCCGGTAATGAAAATTTTAGGAAGTTGAGCCAGTACCTCGGAAGCAATCCTCATTAGCAGAATGCAAGAGATAAAAAGAGAATCTTAGACATTGAAGACTTGATAGAAAAAAATAGAGACCTCAGTCAAAGAAAAATGTTAAATTATAAAAGAAAAAAGAAAAAGACAGCATAAAATCTAGGACACTTAAAATATTGAATCCAAGAATAATAGGATTAGGCAAAGGAGAATAAACTCAGTTTTAAAAAGAATTTTTATTAAAATCATAGAAGAAAATTTCCCTAGCCTGGAGAAGGAGATGTCAATCAAGGTACAAGAAGCATACAGAACACAAAATAGACTGGATCAGAAAAAAAATCCCATCAGCACATAATAATCAAAACACTAAAGGCAGAGAACAAAGAAAGAATGAATATTGAAATCTGCAAGGGAAAAAGATAAAGTAACATATAAATACAGGCCAAATTAAAACAATGCTGAAATCAATCCTGAATAATCAAAAAGCTGTTGGGAGTTATCACTATAGCAGAGCTATGGTAATAGAAACAGGATGGTATTGGCACAACACAGCCACATTTATCAACTGGAATTGAATTGAAGATACAGACATAAGTCTGCACACCTATGGTTACCTGATTACCAGAAATACATACTGGAAAAAAGATACCATCTTCAACAAATGTTGCTGGTCAGACTGGACAACAGACTGTAGAAACTCCACTTAGATCCATCCTTATCACCCTGCACAAAACTCAACTCCAAACAGGTCAAAGATCTCAACATAAAACCAGAATTATTGGATCTTATAGAAGAGAAAGTGAGGTATTCCCTTGAATTCATTGGTGCAGGAAGAGACTTTCTGAACAGGACATCATCAGCACAGACACAAACATCAACAATCAATAAATGAATAATATGAATAAATGAAACAGAAAAGCTTCCATAGGCAAAAGACAATGTCATTCAGACAGAGAAGATACCTATAGAATTCAGAAAAAAATTTTTTTTACCAACTATACATCTGATAGAGGGCTAATATCCAAAATATTCAACAAACTTAAAAAACTAGATATCAAGAAAACATCTATCCAAATTTAAAGATGGGTTGTGAATCTAAACAGAAAGTTCTCAAGAGGAAACTCAGATGGATGAGAAACATTTAAAAGAAACCTTCAACATCCGCAGTCATCAGGGAAATACAAATCACAACTACTTTGAGATTTCATCAAAGATGTGGAATAAGAGGAACACTCACCTATTGTTGGTGAAAGTGCAAACTCACAAGGCCATTATGTTAAATAGTGTGGTGGTTCCTCAGGAAGATAGGAATCTGTTTATCTCATAATCCTGCTATACCCCTCTTGGACACATAACCAAAGGATGTTTCACCCTACTACAGAGAACATTTGCTCAGCCATGTTCATTGCTGCTTTATTTTTAATAGTCAGAAACTGGAAATAGCCTAGATATCCCCTAAGAGAAGAATGGATAAATAAAATGTGGTACACTTACACAATGCAATGTTACTCATCTGTTAAAATAATGATATTCACAGGTAAATGAATGGGACTAGGGAAAAAATGTCTGGAGTAAGTTAACCTAGACCCAGAAAAACAAATATAATGTACATTCACTTATATGTGGATATTAGCTGTTATTGAGCCAATGATAACCAAGCTACAATCCATATAGCCACAGAGGTTAGATACAGAGTGAGGGGCTGGGGAGGGGGAGCAGATAGATCTTCACAGAAAAGGGAAAGAGAATAGATAGTTCTGAATGAAATGGGTGACTGGAGCAGAAGGATCAAGTGGGGAGAAAGAAAGAAAAGCTGGATGGGTTAGAGGATATGGGGAGAAACAACTAGAATTAGGGGGCACTTGAGGGTAGTATGGAAACCTAATGCAGTAGAAGCTTTATAAAATAAATAAAAACTGTTGAGATAAAATCACCAAATAATGTGAGTGACAAAGCCCCAACTGAACACCTCATCACCAAATGAAGCTTCTAATACCAGGTGCAGGTTGTGTTTAATCAAGCTGTTAGCCGAAGGGGTCCCAAGGGAACCCACAACGAACCCAGGATGCTCACAGAACTGTAGTATAGGTTGTTCTCCCTATGCTGATGGCAAGGCCCCACTGCTGAAGACAACACCCACACAACTCATTGTCCATGGAGAAGCCAAGCTGTTGCCTACATAGAGTCTTCTCCCCTGTGGTTTAGAGTCTTGGTTACAGGAAGGTAATCTGCTTGCTACTAAAAGAGAAGTGTGAACACCAGCCCATTCACAAGCTACCTGATCTACAGTTGCCAGAATATGCTCATGCAAGGGTAGCACAAAGCTTGTGAGAGTAAACCACCAATATGTGATTTGACTTAATGACTGTTCACGTGATGGAACCCCTACTCTGACAGTTACTGCTTGGGCGACATGGATCTGGGACTAGACATCCAGACACTTGGGATAAAACCAAATACTACTGTTCTAAAACACAAAACAAACAAAAAACAACAAAAATAGCGATAAAATGACTCCTAATGACACTCTGCTATATTCAAACTTAGTTTCCTCCAAGGGAGTCTCACTGGGAAAACAAACTACTGTTAAGAGTAGACTGCATGTCCAGTAATAGATGGTCAACAGAAAATGAACTCAATGGCATCTTTGGATGTTTCTTGTCTCATAACATCATGTCTGGGCTCCCCCCTTTTTTATTTTACCTTATATTTTAGTTTTAGTTTTATTTTACTTTGTCTGTATTTTATTCTCTCTTTATATCCTATATGTCCTTTGTGTATATATTGTAGTTTCCAGTTTTGTGTTTTTATGACATTTTGGGGTGTGCAATAGGGATTTACCTTCCACCTCTGAGTGGCAACCAAGTGTAATAGGGATAGCCTATAATACAACATTTTATTTTTAAAAGAATGAGTAACTTTGACTAGAAACATGAAGAAAGGCTAGGAAGATTAATTTCCTAAATTTAGGAAGTAGTTTTTTTTTCCCAAAGAGATCAAATTTAAATTCAACCCATTTCAAAGAATTACTTTAACCCATTAAAAAATGATCAGATAACACTATGTCCAGTATGTTACTGTATTTTGTATTGACTGACATACATGCTTTGAAAAATGGATGAAGATGATCAGAAAAGCTGAGAAAATAAGCTGGGGAGCTGCCCTGCAATTAAGAACAGACATTTAAGGAAACCTTCTACTCCTAAAGGCTTGGCATGGCTTGTTCTTCAACCTTGTGGCATTTCCATTCTGGTGAAATGTACACTCAGGGACTGTGTTTTGTGTCTAAAATGCTACAAGTACAATTCTCTTTTTTGCTGTTCAATGCCTGTGGTCCTAACCACTGATTTCTTTGCTCTAGGACCTAGCCAGTAAAGAATAATAGTTTGATCCCATTGGAATTACCATTTTCTAAGTCAAATTGATTGGATATTGTCAGTCACCTAAAAGACCTAAGTCAGCAAATGGACATCAGGCCCCCAACACTAACATTAGTCTAAACTTTATACTGAAAGTTTGCATACAGATATCTTGCAAGACATTCATCAGTTTCCAGACCCTATTAGGACTCTTTCAATCAAGGGACCATCTTAACTGGTGCCTAGAGCCAGCAGCAATAAAGCACATTGAAGATCGTCTTCCTTCCCTTTTGTTTTAAAGCCTTGGAATCCCTGATGGTGGTAAAGTCCCTTATTAGCTGGTGATGTGGATTTTGGAGGTGGCATGGGGCCGAACAGGCATGGGATGGAGAGAGAGACAACCCTGGCAACCTTTGTTAGGGATTGAAACCCAACTTTCATGGTGGTAATGAAGTGAGAAGAGGACAATAGTCACACTCCTTCTACATTGTCCTTGATTCAGGTGATATACATGTTCACAGAAAAGCCAGTTTCTTTATCAAGGACCATATTTTCTAATACAAGGCATAAAGGTCTCCAGAAGAAAAAAATCGGCATCTGTAAGAGTAAAATGTTAACAATGATAACCTTTGAATGTGAAGATGTGGCTGAATCTTTCTAGTCCCATGGCTCAAATCCCCTGTGGTTTCTAAATGTCCTCTGAGCATATGCCACCCTCAAAATATATAAAGCAGCACGTAATGAAAGCGTAAGAATCTATCTGTCTCCGGGGGGAGCTGATAGTTTATAGAAACCAAACTAAACAAGACCTAAGTGCTCCCATTTTAGCAGAGCTTAATTAGGTGACCTCATCCCTCTGTCAAATCCTCTCCCTGCCCAAAAGAGACTTCTCCAGCAGCTTTTGTCTCCTCATTAGCGCTCCCCTCCAGCTATTCACAGGGCAGGAGCTCCCCTCACCTTCCTGGCTCTCAGATACTCCACCTGAGGCAGCCCTGGGTGATTCCATGGAAAACAGCAATTCTGCCTGCTTCCCTCCCTGCTTCTAATTGGTCATTCTCCCTGGTTTCTGAAGGTGACATGCAATTTAAATTCATCTCCAGTGGGTACAACAGGAGCATCAGCAGGGGCGGGTCTTTAAACAGGCAGACTGCAGGAACACAGAGCTGAGGAAGTCCCTTTCGGTCTGACAGTCCCGATGAAGAAGAGACTGCGATTTGGAAAGAGCATATTCACATAGTATCGACAATCATTTGCATTCTGTGGCCTGGATAGTTATTCCTCCTGCGGACATTTGAAAATGCAGCCAAGAGTTCATCAGGAGGCAACAGTAGAAAACCACTGGCCGCTGTTATGCAGTTACACCAGACTTTTTCCCTCACCAGGCTACTATTCAAACCGTTCTCTCTCAATCCCCATACCTTAGGCCTTAATGTTTGTATTTTATTGTCTTTAAATACTTGTGCTGCTGAAGCCCTGCTCCTACCACATTGCCAACAAGAGATAGAAAGGACTGAGAGGTGCTTGCCACAAATGGCCGCTTTCCAGGCAATGTCCCTTCAGCGAAGTGGCCAAAGTTCTCACACTACTTTCCCTTTTGGTATCAACGGGACAAACAAACGTGTGAATTGCCCATCACCTCAGGTCCCTTATTCAAATGTCCTAGCTGTTTGGACACTTTTGCTTTACATTTTGGGTTTCAGTTGGAGAGGGAGCCTGGGGTGGGGGAAGGGACACTGCCAGGCACAGAAAATCTGGGACAAGAGCCTAGAAATCTAGGTGACCAGAAGAGAAAGATAATTAGACACAGGGCTTTTAATCCCCTTGCAGAAAACTTGCCCGAGGCAGAAGAGAGCCTTCCAGGAGGACTTATCTCCACATTCCTTCTGGTTGAGCGTCTCAGGAACAGCAAAAAGCTCTGATTACCAGCAAACAGATTTCACAGGGAAAGGCCCAGAACTCCCGTTCCCTAGGCACTTGGAGACTGGTGCCATGACGGGTCGCTAACTCCCCATTTTACGGATGAAGAATAGATCACAGATGCTCCAGCTGCCTCACACACTCTCTCTTGTTCTCAAGAAACAGGCCATGCCTTCCCACAGCCCCATCTCCCTCTTCAGGTGCATAGTGGCAAAGAACAGTCAAACTGCTGTGGCCTCACAGTCTCCTCTGGCAGATTCCAGCAAGTCCTGTTGTCCACACCCGCAGCAACTGTGAGTCTTAACTTTACTTTCTTATTTAATGCCTTCCTTCTTTGCTGTGAGACAATGGTTTGTACCCTGTCAATTATATTTTAATACAATGCTAATTGGCCAGTAGCCAGGCAGGAAGTATAGGCAGGGCAACCAGGCAGGAAGTAGAGGTGGGACAATGAAAACAGGAGAATTCTGGGAAGAGGGAAGCTCAGTCTCTTGTTGTGACCCAGCCACAGAGGAAGCAAGATGTGACTGCCTCACCAAAAAAGGTACAGAGCCACGTGGCTAACTCAAACAAGAATTGTGGGCTAATGTAAGTTATAAGAATTAGTCAATAAGAAGCTTGAGCCAATGGTCCAATCAGTTTATAACTAATGTAGACCTCTGTGTGATTCTTTGGGACTTAATGGCTGCAGGACTGGGTGGGACTGAAAACCTCAGTCAACACTTCTTCTGTGACTCCTAGCATGGAGGCTAGGTCACAAGATATGGAAAGCCCACACAAATGTGTAAGACCAAGTAGCTCCCAAATACCCTTTGCCCATCCGGACCAGAGACACTCTTTCCTTAGGACCCCAGCATTGCTGTCTATGGAACAACCCTGTAACTCTATTAATAAATCTCTTTGAAGATAATTTACTTCAGTATTGTGCATTGAACTTAACATCTTTTAAAATTAATTTCATAGTCACATAGTAACCAGCCTGAATGTCAGGTGTTCCTACCTGCCATTTCCTTATACAAATGGAAGGGGGTTTTGTTTGTTTGCTTGCTTTTAAATCAAGATCCAGGAAGAGGAGAAATTGTATGGATCCAGTCCTAAAAAAGGTTATTGAGTTCGCCTGAAGAGCAGTCCAGAGGGCTTTCTCTCACATGGAAAGGGGGCAATGGACTTGACAGTCGTCACTGGTTGAGAGTTTTGTTTTGCATTTTTATATTTGAAGTGTGGGGTATAAGATAATGCCATGAGAAGCAGAATGAGTGTATTTCTGAAGGAATCTTGCTTTAAGTAAGTCAGGCCCTAACTTGTGTGTTTTTTTAATTTATAGAATTCATGAACATGAGAACATTAGCAATAACATTAAAGCAAGTACACATTTCAAAGCACATATTGAAGGAAATGAAAGTTTTCTGATAAAATATTAATTCTGCATTAATTTTGCATCACTTTTGATGCCTTACAGCATTAAAACTGCACAGCAGGGAGAACCACTTTCAAAGGCTGGGGGGAGAGCATCTTGTACTTTGGGAGTTTCTATTTCTGGCATCCCCATTCTAGATGTTGGGTTTTCTTTAAAAGACAAAATCTGTTTTTCCCCCTTTCTCATACTAGCCATTCATTCATTCAGCAGATGGCCTTCCATGTGCTCACATGCTTGCTTTCTCTCTCTGTGGACTTACCAGGCACCGAGGGTCAGCCTGTCATATTCTGGAACACTTGGTCCCTCCCTCCTGGCCCTGGCTCCTCACTCTAGCTGCTGTTCCATGTCCGCCTGGTCTCTCTCCCTTCCCACTGGGAAGCTTTCTTGAATAACTGGTTCATCTTGGCTTTATCCATCCCTTTACTCTCTCCCTCCCTGCCTCTCTCCTTCTCTCCTTCTCTTCCTTTCCCCTTATATAGCAACAGGTAGTAGCCAAGGACCTTGAACTGCTGGTCCTCCTGCCTCTACATCCCAGTGCTAGGATTACATGTGTGTCCAGTTTTACACTGTACTGAGGATCAAACCAGTACTTGCTGCAGGTTAGGCTAGCCCTGTACCAACTGAGCTACCTCTCCAGCTCCCAGAGTTAATCTTTTTTACTTCTTCTAATTTTCATTTGTTTGACAGACATACACAGTTGTATAACAAATTTTGTCATTTTTACCCCTCACCCCCCACACCCTTCCCCATCATCCACTGTTACCCTTCTCCCTTCTTCCCAACGAATCCTGTCTTTCCCATCTTCTTTGTTGTGTGTGGTCCACTGAGATTAATTAGATTTACTTGTTCAAGCTGGGTAGGAAGTCACTCAGTGGAACATGGACAACGGGGAGAAATTTATCAAATATATGATACATCTTTCCATGAGTACTGGAGATGGAGCATGGATAAGACTATTCTGATCTCCTGAAGCCTCCTTGTATGTACCTGATTAACCACTGTTTTGACTGTTTTAAAATTCCCCTATGCCCCAACCAACAAATTCAAAAGTTGTATACTTTCACCCAATTCTGAAATGCCAAGGCTTGTGCCACCCTGCTTACAGTATTCCCCTTTAAGAACCCGTAACCCTGAGAGCTTGGGGCTGTTCTCCCCTACTGGCTGCTGACGTGTTGTTGTATTGCTATCTGAGTTAACAAACTTGTAATCAATAAACCCCAATGTGTTTGCATTGGATGCTGGCTCTGTTGTTGTCTTTGGGGGTCCTGTGACTCCAGCACAAGGGTAGGAAATGTGGAATGGGGGAGGGGGTTGGAATCATAAGTTGGTAGTCAGGGAGCACCCGGGGAAGTAACACTTGCGTGGTTCCCAGGGAAGCTTGGCAGATAATAGCTTTTAAATGGATGGCTAACAAAGGGGGCAATGACTGAGTTCTTTGTTTCTGTTATCAAAGAAACCAGGATGACAGGGAGCAGTCTATTGAGTTGACTTCCACCATGAGGAGTTAAAGGTAAGGTCTCTGTACCAGCCCTGGTTCCTCTCATTGTTCTCAGTCCCAGATGGTGCCACAACTTCAAGTCTTCTCACAGAGCTCCTAACAGCTGGCCCAGAAGATGCCCAGTCACACTCTGACATCACATTCAATAGCTCTTTAGTTAGGGAATGCTCCAACTCAAAAGGTGCAAAGGAGAGGGAGGAAAGGAAGAACAGAGACAAAGATAACTCCTGCCACCGTGGCGGACATTGGTGTTTCTGTGAATTCTCATTGTATGAGACTCCAACTTCCCAGTTGTTTCAAGTCTATACATTTGGGGCTGAAGAGTTGTCTCAGAGGTTAAAAGCAGGAGCTGTTCTTCCAGGTGACCCAAGTTCAATTCCCAGCACCCACATGACGACTCACAACTGCCTGTACCTCCTGTCCCAGAGCTCTGGCACCCTCACATAGACATACATGCATACAAAATAAAAAATAAATATTTTTTAAAAGAAGACTATACATTTCATGCATAAAGCAGGACATAAATTTTTAGAGGCTCTTGAACAAATGCATGGCCTCAAATATATTGTTGAAGGAAGTCTTCTTCTTCTTCTTCTTCCTTCACAAGAATGAAATGATTCATTATAGGCCCATGTTGGGTAGTGATCAACTCACAATGAATGCTCTGTAGATGGAACCAATCAAGACTTGGAAGAATCTGATGTGTATCTGTTAGGCAGAGAGCCCTTGTGAGCAGTCCTGAGGAAATTAATATCTTTTCAACTACAAAGATGGAACAGTTTTTGCATGGGATTCCTTTCTCAAAAAAGCACAGAGAGCTCACAAGTGCATCTATGGAAGGGCCTACAAAGGTTAGGATTTGTTGAGATGGTTTGTGTTGCCAACTTGATAGCATCTAAAGTCACTTGTGAGAAGTCTCTGGGCCAGAAACTCCCAATGTGTGGGTCACAACCCATTTGAATGAACCTTCCACAGGGGTCACCAAAGACCATTGGAAAATACAGATATTTATATCACTGTTCATAACAGTAGCAAAATTATTATTGTGAAGTAGCAATAAAAATGATTTTTTGTTTGGGGGTCACCACAACATATAGAATTGTATTAAAAAGTTGACAACCACTGCTCTAGACATACCTGTGAGTAATTATGTTGAATGGGTTCACTGAGAAGGGACTGACTCATCATAATGGGGGAGCTTGGGCTTGGGTCCTTAAGCATAGAGGAAGGAGCGCATACTGAGCACAGGCATTCACATCTGTTTCCTGACTATAGACGCAATGTGAGGAGCTTCATCAAGCTCCTGCCAACTTAGCTTCCCGGCCATGAGGGCACATACTCCTGGACCGTAAGACCAAAGAAATCCACCCTCCTTTAAGATGCTTTTGTCAAAGTGTTTCACCACAGCAACAGAAAAAGTAACTAAGACATTTGCCTTGGGCTGGTATCTTAGCTCACTCAGTTGCTATTATAAAACACCATGGACTGGGTGCCTCTAACAAAACAGACTGATTCACCACAGTTATGGAGGCTGCAAATACAAAATCAAGGCATCTTCAGACTTTATATTTGGTCGCCTCCTAGCTCAGAGATGGTGTGTGTGTGTGTGTGTGTGTGTGTGTGTGTGTGTGTGTGCGTATGTGTATTATTCTCACATGTTGGAAAGGCTGCAGGAAGCCAGTAGGGTATATTTCATCCCACTGTTAAGAACTTTACATAACTTAATCACATTCCAAAGAACCTATCTCTACACATCATAATTTCAGGGTCAGGATTTCATTGTGGAAATGGAAAGTGAAGACAAACACTCAGTAGTAGACAAGAAAAGGTTAAAAATAATCTCCAGTTGTTTGGGTATTTTTATTAATACTACAATAAATTACCACAAAGTTATTTCCTTGGAAGAGTATGGCTTCTTCTTTTTAGTTTTGAGGTCAGAGGTAGAGAAGGCATCCTTTGGGTTCTAGGAGGAGCTTCTCCTTTGCAGTTCCTAGAGTTTGTCTACATTCCTGGGCTTGTTATCTCTTCTTCCCTCTTCAAAGGCAGAAGCGTAGAATTTTTTAATCTTTCTGATGCTCTGACCTCAGCTTCTGTTGCCTTATTTGCTCCCCTGGCTCCCTCTCTGTCTTCCAGGATCTTTACGATTACATTGGAGTCACTCAGATAATTCAGGATAATCTCACGATCTCAATATCATTAGTTTAATCACAACTCTGAATCTATTTTGCCATTTAACATAACACATTTGCATATTGTGGAGATTAGAACACCAGCATTTTTAAAAGGACATTATTCTGTCTACACTCCTGCTATGTTCATGCATAATGAGAGGTATATTGAAAATAATGAGAAATTTCCTTTAAGGGAAAGAGAAAATTGCCAATTCTGGAGGAGGCTGTGCAGGTGTTTACAGACCTAATCTCCTGTAATGCACTGGAATTCATCCATCTGAGCACGGTTGTCACTCACAACAGTCAGTCTGGAAGGTCATGACTGTATTTTAATGTAGTGTTCTTCCTCAAACCGTTCAACTCTCTGAACTTGCCTTTGGAGTGCTCATCAGTGGAAGCAATTGCTCATTCTTTGAGGGAGGTTTATTATTTGGAAAAATACAAAATGTTGGATTAAGCTATGTAATACTCTCTGGGTCTATGGGGGTGGTGGATAAAGAAACCTACATGCCTTCAAATTGTCTAAGAAAGAGATTTCAAAAGAGAAATTCTGAAAGCATTTGAAGAGTGGGCATCAGAACAATTGTATCAGGTTGAGAAATGAGTATTTTGAAGCATAGTAGTGCTGTGATTGTACAAACTTTGCTTTATTAATCACTTTGTATTTCTATAAAGTAAAACATGGTTAGTACTTCAAGAACATGTTTTTAAGCAAAAGTAAAGAGAATTCTTATATGGGAAGTAGTTTCTAACGAAATCACTGGGAAACTGCTTATTTCTTATTTCATTAGAAACCATGTGTTATAAACTAGCTCTTTAAAGTTCATGGACTCTTCATAGTATATTGCTTGAGTAGAGCTTCATAAATGACCCCAAACTAGATCATTGGCTTTAAAAGTCCTTAATCACTATATTTGACAGAACAATCTTTAATATTTTTTATCTTATCAGTAATATAATGTTTCAAGAATCCAAAATGAATTATGAGAAATTATCAGGTTGTTTTTAGAATTTTTCTCAGAGAAAGGAAGGGAGGATGGTTTGGAATAAACGAGTTCTAACTTTCTACCAAGAGATTTGTTCTTTACATACATCACCAAAAGAACAAATGAACGCATTCCACCTATGAGTACACTTTGATTGGCAAGATCTCAGAATGGAACTAACTCCAACACTCTGAATTTATTTACTACAAACAAGAGTTTTTAGCTGAGTCTTCTAATCTCCTTCTAGAGCACAGTTTAAAAAATTTATTGATTGGGCAGTTAAGTGACTTCAGTGTTGAAGACTATTCTCTCTCTCTCTCTCTCTCTCTCTCTCTCTCTCTCTCTTTTTCTTTCTCTCCCTCCCTCTCTCCCAACTCTTTCCCTCTTGCCTCTCTTTCCTCCCATATAATTATATCCCAGAGCTGCTCACAAAACTTATATATATACTTTCTTACTTAAATGAATGAAATACTGGCTTAAAGGGTCCATTTTGTGCCTCTGTTCACTCATAATTTTCCAGCTCTGTTCTGTAGGTGGCAGTCATGTCTGGAAGGAGAATGTAGTCCATGGTTCCAGACTGATCTGCCTAAGGAGGCCTTGGAGAAATCGAAGCCTGAACTTTCTTGGTCTTCTTGTTTGTCTGGTTTTCCCTTCCCAGCAAACATTCCAGGCTAGTCAATTTGGCCTCTTGCTTTGAGGATTTAAATGGGGAACCTTGTTTGTGATATAATTCTTTTAAAGAAGAAGTGTTTAAAGAAGTGTCTTGTTTGCCACATACTCTATACAAAACACATGTCTCAGGAAGGAAGTATGAGCTATTCTCACAGTACAAAATGAATCCCTGCTTCTAAAAATACCCCGATGCATTTTCTGGTGTGTACAAAAATCTAATTATTAACAAAATCTGTCTGAAAACATTGTTTCAGGAGAATGACTACTGCAGCCAACCAGTTCCCTTGTACTCCTGAAAAGGTCTTGATTTTGCATGACGAGCAGTGGTATTCCAGAGTCTGTGGGTTTAGAGACTGGTACTAAAAAAATGTAAGACTTCAAGTAGGATATTGTCACATGTGCCCCATGGTTTCTTCACTTCACAACCAGAATATATTGGAAGGATTTTGTCAGTATAAAAACCACCTCATTCACCTTCAGGAGATCCCATTCCCCCTCTCCATTGGCTGGCAGATGGTTTCATTTATCAGGGCAAAACAAGTTGGAGGTGGGTTTGCTAATCTCCTTCTGGACTTCACACAGGTCTTTCTCTTCGATGGCTTTTTGCTTAGCTGTGTAAGTTATCAATTTTCTTAAAATTTCTGTCCCAGTATAGAAAAGAGAATGGGAGTATTTGAAAAACACATGCCCCCCCTAAATTTGGTGGAAGAAAAGAACAGAGGAAGTAGAAATAATTTAAACAAAAGGAACTGATGTATATTATGCAACTACTGGCAGATCCAACCATAAGAATTTCAACGTATTCTAAGACTGACAGAAGACCTGCGTAGGTGCTATAAGAAGGTGCACTTGCAGGAAGGGCAAAGGAACTTCGGTGCAGAAGGAAGCAGACACCGCCTTAGGAGCTGGTGGCAGGATAATAAACAATAAAATATATTATTGGTGGTTGCATTATTTTATCCTTGGGGCTAGTGGAGAAACATTAAATAAAATATTATACTCACATGCTTGATCACATCAGGGGAAGGATTTAGATTCTCAATTATAGGTAGGACAACAGAGAGAGGGAGGGAGGAGGAAGCCAGAGAGGTGGAGAGAACATGCACATACGGGCATTTCACTTATTTATAAGCCACCTATGTGCACCAGTGGAGCTGGAAATCAGCACTGGCCTGCTTCATTGTCAGATTCTTGTCAATAAATCCTACTCAAATGTCACCCTTGGAGTCCTCCCTGTCATGCACAATCAGTCACTCCTTTTTAATTCCAGGCTGTTTTGTGGATCGCTCTTTTACACCAACTCATCACGCTTCATATTGTCTTCCAGTAAAATATAGACACATTGACAAAAGTTAAAGCATGCACTGTTGAACCATGCACCCCTAAAACTGAGTCATAGGGAAAATGCAATGGGATCCTTTACAGAAAAGAGTGGTTACCGATTAACTTCTAAAAACAAAACTTGCCCTCTTTTGGCCTTCTTTATCAGTGAAAGACGTAGAAAGTCAGATTTATGGAAACAGGAATGATTCTAAACCTATACTTTTCTCTTAAACAAAGATTGCCGCTTCCTCCCTCTAGAGAGATAGGAGGCCTGGTGTTCTTAGAAGTGGAAAGATGGAAGAGAAAGCATCCCCCTCCTGAGAAGGGTAAGTCATGTATTTGTCTTTCTCACCTGTGACTCCAAGGGTGTTAGTTCTCAAACCTGGGAACAAACAGCTAACTGAGGTGCCTATGAACAAATCAAAGCTGATGCCAGCTACCATCCTTCAGTCCCTACTTCTTGTTAGCATGGGGTCCCTCTTGCTAGCATAAGCTGCTCTCTACCCTGAACTTTTCCAGGCTAGAGACTGGAGTGGGTTGCCCTTTCCCTAGCTGCTCTTCTCTGTATTATGCAGCCATTTTGGCTACACCAGTTCTTTTTGGCCCTTTTATCTCTTGGCCTCTTGGCCCCAGGCACTTTTCTTGGGTGCTCCTCTCTTGCTCTCCCTACCCCTCTCTTCGTGGCTTGGTTTAGTGTGCCAGCCATGTTCAGCCTGGACTCTTCCTTCTGCCTGCTTTCTCCCTTATATCTACAAAAAAAAAATCTTCTCCATACTTTAGGGGTAGCCATGTCCTCCTCCTTTCATTTCATTTCTTTTATTCAAAAGGAAAGCAAAGGAAGCTGAGACCTACATGTCCAGTGTTGCTGTTTCATTTACTGAAGTCTCAGAGTGGGGGAAAGAATGCTAGATGGTTTGAGAGAAAATAGAAAGTAAAGCTGTTAAGTTTCAAACCCACTAAAAATGTCCAAGATGCCTATTTAACATATCAAAGCAGACCAGGCTGCCAGGTTCTCTCAGCATCCCTAGGTCCCTACCTGTTACAGAGTATGGCTGGCAAACCCCATCCCCTACCCTGAACTCTCTATCCCATGTTTCAAACCTGGGACAAACAGCTGAGCTACCTATTTGACACAAGTGTCATTTTCCTTTGACTTAGTGCCATACCAAGAGGAGGACACCATAGAAAACAACTGGAGGTGAGCATGATTGGCAGGCACTATAACTCCCAGCACATATATGTATGGTGGGAAACCATGGACCAGGCTGGAGAGATCATTTCAGGGAGCAGCAGAGGCCAGCTGTGCTGGTTTGAATAAGAATGGGCCCTATAAGATCCCAGATTGGATTGCGTGGTCTCTAGGGAGTGGCACAATTAGGTGTGCCTTGTTTGAGTAGGTGTGGCCTTGTTGGAAGAAGTGTACCACTAGGACGTGGTCTTTGGAGTTTCGAATGCTCAAGCCAAACCCAGTATGTTTTATTCTGCCTGTCAATCAAGTTGTAGAACTCTTGAGTCCTTCTTCAGCACCATGTCTGCCTGTGTGCTGCCATGCTTCCCACCATAACTATAATGAATTAAATCTCTGAAATGTAAGCCACCCTGATTAAAAGTTCTCCATAGTCATAGTTCACTTCACAGCAAAGAAACCCTAAGACAACAGCAGAACCTGAACAGAGCAAAATCTCTTCACCCAATGCCACAACCTCTGGAGACCCACAAACCATCTCAGCCATGAATATGCAGGGTGGAGATATGAAAGGCCGAACTGCCCAAAAAGAGTTTTGAACTTGGGAGCAGATTGGTGGGTTCTACATTAACCCAGTCTTTTCTCTCCAGACACTGCTAGTTGATCTGGTAGAGAATGTTTGGGAGAAGATTTGCTATCAACAAATCAATAACAGAATATAATGAAGGGGCAGTTAATCTGAATATATAAGTGTAGTGCATGAATCTACATACATGCTATGCTTGCAACATGTGAACATCTAGACACGTAGAAATTGTAAAATTTACCTATATATCCAGAAAGCTTAGTTGAATAGCTAAAATATGGCTAACACCTTACAAATGTATTCAAAAGAAGTGGGTGGACTTAATGATGCTAAAACCAAGAGAGGGCACTCACGCTGCCTTGCTCGAGGACTGGAAATGCATCCTTTCATAGCCAACTCACTGAAATGTCTAATACATTTTAGCATCTATCTTGTACAATTTAGCACATATTAATAAAACCAAAAGAAATAAATCTGCACTTATTCAAGCATCAGGAACATATCAGTGCTTTCTGTGGACAAGATGCACGCATCCTACCTTCAAAGGCCTTACGTACTCCAATGGAAGAGGAAATTAAAAGGGCTAGGTGAGGCACAGGACACACCAAGACTAAGTTCTCAGCACAAAGGAGATTTGTTTGACAAAAAGGAACAAAGGACAGGGAATAAGAAACAAAGATGGGAGACAGAGGATGAGGAAGAAGGGAAAAGGACCAAGGAAGAGGCAAAAAGATATTTGCTGAACTGCCATGCGTTTAATCCAGCCGGGATTCTTTGTTCATCCCTCCATCTTCTCTTATTGCATGTATCTTTTGAATACATTTGTAAGGTGTTAGCCACATTTTAGCTATTCAACTAAGCTTTCTGGATATACAGGTAAGTTTTACAAAGGACTGCCTCTGAATAAAGTGGAGACAGGCACAGCCCATAGGCAAATGGCAATTCATAAGGGAAAAGGGGAACCCCATGTTAGGATGAGGTATATAATTTTAATTGGACATGTTAATTAAGGCAGCCAAAGGGGACTTTTGGTTGCTGGACTTCAATACTTTGATAGCTGGACCTTGGTAGTCAGCCTCAGGAGGAGGAAGTGGCCAAATAAGGGAATAGACCTTGGTGGTTAGCTTTAGGAATGTAATCGAACAGCTAGCAAGGCAGAGGGAATAGAGGAAGGCCTGACAGAGTCATGTGTGCCATGTTTGGGCCTAGAAGAGCATTTCAGGAATATGTAAATAAACAACTACCTTATGAAGTGGAAAGAGAATACTGCGATAAGAAAAGAGAAGATGGAGGGATGAACAAAGAATCCCGGCTGGATTAAACGCATGGCGGTTCGGCAGTTCCAGAGTCAAGGGGAAAGGAGGGAGAACGGTGTTCCTGTCACCTCCAGAGGCTCTCTCGGTTTCTTTCACCTCCAGATGGACCATTAGCCCAGCAGCCTTAGTCAATGACTATACGAGCTTTCTCCCACAGCCTGCATTGAATAGTTCTGCTGACAATTCTGAGGCACATCTGGTGCAAGCCCAGTGATGGAGCTGCAAGGAGATGAGGCCTCTGTGTGCTCTTCAGATGGGTGGGGTTGAGTGCAATTTAGGAACCTGGCAGGTACTCAGACTGAGGAACCATATGTTGACGTTGTTGTTCATTCTAGCACAGGACTAGAACAGCTCACAGAAGAAACCTGAAAGATCCAGAACATCGTTCTCCCTTTGGGATTAGAAATGTTTCTATTCTTAGAAGCTTTGCCTTGAATAGATTGACAATGTCTCTTGTGTAGTTTCTAAATTTCCACACAGCTGAATTAGGGACTGGTAGAGACATCAAGGTTAAGCAAGAAGTTATAGTATAAGAAGCTGACTTTGTAATCATAAACCCGAGTCCACAGGTCTAATGTATATCGCTGTGCTTCCTTTGGGTTCATCCACCAAGATAGACATTCAAGTTAGCTACAGGCAAAACATTAATGAGTAACTGTGTGTTTTTCTCATGTACAATAACTTGTTGACTGTGGAGGCGGGGAGCATTTTTCTCGTGTACGCACGAAGCTGTGCGAGACCTCTGATCACCTCACTGACTGTCTTGAATTCTTTGTAGCTGTTACTGTCTGTCATCTCCTGGCAGGACTCATGTCTGATTAGTAGCTGTATCCTCTAAGTCAAAGCTGGGGCTTTTGTAATCAGCGAAGGAATATCTATCCCCGCGGCTTCAGCATCAGCCTGCCGAGAAGGTGCAAACCCGCTGGGCAGTCCCTGTGTCGGATTCTCTCTAATTCACTGTTTACTGAAAATTCAGAAAGTGTGGTCCCAGAAAGCCCCAGGACTAAGGAAAGAGATGCGGTACACTGTGGTTCTCATATACTTTCCATAGCTTGCAGGATTAGTGTCAGGGTTGGTACCACACTGCACCCTGGGGAGTTGCCATTTGTTCTGCCATGCTCATATCAGGAAGGAAAACAATCAGAGCTGAAGGCATCCCCCACCCCTTTATTGTCAAATAAAGAGAGAAGCTGTACAATATGCACCGTGGGAAGGGGGGCATCGGTGTCGGAGATCCAGGGCTCTGGGCAAAGGCACTGGAAATGACTCTGATGTGGGTTTATTTTAATTACCAAGCTCTCATGTTTGAAGAGACCTGTCCTTGTACTCTGGTTTAATCGGCTTGCTTTTCAGTACTATACGGCTGAGAAAGAGGAATAATCTTTGGGCAAGAAGTCATAAAGCTGGAATGTCTACTGAAATGGTTCATATAGCACAGGCATAAAAATAGCATAGCAGTTAAATATACCCAAATGTCATTGCTAATCTGTCTCAGAGTCACAGACACAGCCTATTCATTCTTTGGAAGTCCAGAGATAAAAACCCACAAATGTGTCTTTAGAATGAAAATCCTTATAAATCCTGCATGACGGTGTTAGGTGTTTCTATTTCTCCTTTTACTTTCTGTTAAAGAGAGCAGTGGGCCTTCTTCCCTTCAGTGTCCTCTGTTATTACAAATTTCCCACATAGAAGGCATTTTTTTCAGAGCACTGTTACTGTTTCCTTATCTCTCAATTATAATAGCAAAGTTTTAAAATTTCTCCCTGAATGTTGCACATTATTGGCCATTAGAGAAACACAAATTAAAAGTGCAATAAAATACTACTGTATACCTTTTAAAGTTAAAAAAAAAAAGGCCCCAGAAATTGCTCAGGCAAATAGAAGCTAGATTGCTCTTGGATTGTTGGTGGGAATATGTGGTGGTACAGCCAGCCCTCTGGGAACTATTTTAACGTGTTCTGATCTAAAGACACATTGAGCATATAGGCCAGCAATGGTAGATTCAAGCACTTATCCTAGAGGAGTGAATATTTCAGTGGTGTAAAAAAGGCTCGGGGATATTTATCATAGCTTTTGTTATTCATTTTTACAGCTGAAAACAACACAAATTTCCTTGAGTTCAACAAAATGTTATTTTCATACCATGGACCATGTGAAGAAGGAAGAAACTTTTTGTGTTGTGCATGTGATGTGGTATGGATGGATTATTGCAACTATTTAGATGGATTTAAAGACAATGTTTAATGGGTAAAAAATCTCAACAGATCAAGTATTGTGTGATTCCATTTAATATACTATGTTCCTGCAGAGAAGACATACAGATGAAGAACAAATTTGTGATTACTGGCTGATGGGGGAGGACTAACTAGGATAAGTGTGATCTCGGAGGGGTAGCCATGGGGAATGCTTTAGTCGCCATGAGACTGATCTGTGTTCTGATGTGGTTGTGATTACATGAATCTGTGCCTAAGAGCCTTCTGTTTCTGTTTCCATTTCTCTCTATCCCCCACTGTCACAGTGTATGTGAGTGTGTGTGTGTGTGTGTGTGTGTCTGCCTGTCTGTCTGTCTCTGTCTCTCTCTGTCACACACATAGTTAAGGTAAAGCACACAAAAATACAATGTCTGTAGTCTAGATAATAGTTATAACTGCGTCAATATCCTGTTTTTTACATTATGTTAAGTCATAGAAAATGTCACCATCAGTAAGGCTGTATGCGGTGTTCAAAGGTTGCTATGCTTCTGAAATTTCCTTCATGTTTATAATCATTTAAGAATATACTTGCCTTCTGGGGCTCCATATATCAATTGTGACATTTAACCATAGCTTGTGGACAATCAGAAAGAAAGGGATCTAGGAAGGAGTCACTCTTCCTATCTTTTCATTCTACGCAGGTTTTGAAAAGGATGAGAAAACCAGAGCATCCCTGGCAATCACTAATGAAGACTCATCACCCAGTAGGCTTGGGTTGAATCTTATCATTCATCTGTTCAAAAGCCTCCAGGGCTCTCTGTTGCCAACAAGAGGAAGTTGCCATCCTCCTTCTCTGTTGAAGACCCACAACATAGTCCAGACTTAACTTTTTCTTTGTCATTCTCCATTTCTTGTGAAAATCTATACCACAGCTAAAGTCATCTTTGAACATCAAAATATGTCACACATTAGTGTCAACCTAACACATTTGATGGCTTCCTCTGGGGCCAGCCTGAAGAACTGAACCTTTGGCCTGGCCACTAATCCCCATCTCTTCCTCTGGCTGGCTCCTAAAACTGTTCTTCTCCTTTCCTGTCTGACCACAGACGCCTTGTCCTCCTACCATATGGCCTTGAACGTGACACACTCTTTGTTGGACCTTACTCCCTTCCAGTTCATATGCTAGATTTACATCTCAGTTCCATTGCCGATTTTCAGAAAAAAAAAAAACTTCCCCCATTCATTTCAGTCGGGATATTTTCACAAATGTTCCAACCGAACCACGTAAATCTCTCCTGGAATGCAAATCTTTCATTATAACCATATTTTTAGTGGTTTGATGACATGCTGCCTTTCTTGAGAATATAGATCTCATATACATAATAAATATTAAGAAAACACACATATATTAAGAAAAGCAAGTATATATTTATTAAAGAAAAGTGAGAACTCCCAAGAGTAGCAGGCGCTCCAAGGGAGGAATAGCTACAAACTGTGTGTTCCTTCACGCGTTTGAATCATCTAATACAGTGCTTCAACTCAGAAGAATTCAGGAATTATGTTTGAGGTAACTATATGAATGGAATAGGAATAATTGCTTTTCAGATATTGCTCCTGGGTTTTCAGCCCCAGGCTTCTACCCAGCTATTGATTTCTTGTACAGAGTCAGAGCCACGTTCCATTCTTGAACACTTATCCATTCTCATAGACCCCCGCCCCCCCGGGATGGACATATTGTCTCCTTCCCAATAGCCATCTTCCCTGCCTTCTTCAGACACAGTAGCACTCGGACATCTGGTCATTGGCTGTGCTCAGCGTTACTATCAGCACACCGCAGCTCTTCTCCCTTTTACCAGCCACAATCTCCTGGAAGGCAGGACGTACTCATATCTCTTTCCATCACTGCAATGGCTGCCACATGCTTCAGGGGCTTAGTAATTCTCTTATTGATCACCACGACTAACACATATAGTGTATACTCAGTTGATATTTACAGAAACAAGGGACACATCATTATAGGTCTTCATTAACTTCACCAATTCACAATGAGCAAACAGAATTAAATTAGTAACAGGTAGCACAGCCCTGGTTCCTGAAGCAAATGTCTTCTGTCCTGACCATATCTTTTTTATTATTTAATATGTTTATTTGCTATGAGTGGAAAAATGACTGTAGAACTATCAAACTCAACTTGTTTTTTATGTCCCCCTTTTCCTTGCCCAGTAAATTCTAACAAAGCCTATTTGATTTTCACTAGAATTTTTGTTTTCCTCCTAGATCATTTGAAAAAAAATTTCCTAGAGTGCAGCATTAATTAGGGTGCTGCTAAGCTAACTTGAGAAAGGTAACTGGGTATCTAGGTGCATTAGTTGTGGTGAAGAATCTCGTCAATTGTTTTGTTTGTTTGTTTTTAATCAACTTCACATAAACACAGGTAATCTGGGAAGAGGCACCGCCAATGGAGAAAATTCTTCCAACAGATTGACCTGTGAGCAATCCTGTGGGGGGCATTTTCTTGATTAATAACTGCTGTGGAGGGCCCAGCCCACCACGGGCATTACAACCTCTGAGTAGGCACTAAGGGTTGTATAAGAAAGCAGGCTGAGCAAGCTATAGGGGAGCAAGCCAGTAAGCAGCACCCCTCTATGGCCTCTTCTTCAGTCCTGTCTCTAGGATCCTGCTTGAGTCTCTACCACTGTTTCCCTCAGTGATAGCCAGTGATTGGGACCTGTAAGCCAAATAAATTATGTCCTCTCCAGATTTTGGATAAAGTAGTTTTCCCACCTAGCAACAGAAAACAAATCAAAATAGTGCATCACATAAGCTGACCTAGATATCTGAGGCCCAGTGAAGCAGTGTTGGGGATTAGTTGTTACTGTTTCTGGACCAAGAAAAACTTTTTAAAAAAATGAGAAAGAAATGTAAATCTTAAAAGACTAATAATGATGGGCTGTGACTTTTGAAGGTTAAACACAAAAAGAAAAGGAAAAAAGAAGCATCAAGTATAATTTCCAAATGAAACACCTCCTTATTTTCTCTATATACATTTATAAACTTTGATCCTGGTTCATGGTCATGGTTCAGTCAAGAAGCCAGTGTTTCACTATTCCTGTGTGTCTGTACCTTCATAGATGTTCCAGTGTTCTCTAAATTTAGTAAGGGAACTTTTAGGAATTCCTGTGCCACTGAATACTAGAGATTGGTGCAATTTAATTAATCTCTTTAAAAATATTGATTATCCAGCATGTGTTGGATTTCTTCCAGAAACTAGAGCATCAAAGGTATAAAGGAAATTGTGTTTGCAGTTAAAGATCTTGAGTTCAGTGAATTAAATGGAGATACATGAAGTTATTCTTAGGAGAGAGACTGTGAAACTCGAGCATAAACAATGCACCATGGGAGCATAGGGGCCAGAGGAATCCTACTGAGGTAGGCACTAAGTTAGGTGTAAGGACATTGCAGCTGGCCCTCCTGCACCCATCTGTCTCACAACATGTAACAGAGAATAGCTGGGTGAGATTGATCCAGTCCCCACTTGGATGGAGTGCTATCCAACTTAGTATTATTATTAAGAAGCATTTGTCTATTTGCCATATCCAAGTCAATTAGTTCTCAATATTCCAATATTCCCCCAGCTACTTCATTGGTTATGGGTAAAGGTTTCTTTTTTTGTTTTTGTCTTTTACTGGTTATGAATAAAGAAGTATATGGCCCTGATTCATACTGGCAGAGATCTACTTTATGACAATGACCAGGTTCTGCATAGGATAAGCCAGAAGGGACAGAAGAGCGGAAGGATAAAAAGATCTTCAGCCTTGATGTCGTCATTAAGACATTTGACCGACTATGCTGAAGACTTCCCTTTTATAGGTGCTCTAATTATAAGATCCAATATATTTCTATACCATTAAAGACTGTCTTCATTGCACTTTCAATTAGTATATGATTTGAAAACATCCTCAATGTGGAAAGGATTTTAAAGTGAGTTAGATACTAATAGCTAGAAGATGGAGGGAGAAATATATTTCAAATAATACAAAGGACTTGACCAAAGGTATTTAAAAACTGCTGCGTGTGTGTGTGTGTGGTGGTGTGTTGGGTAAGGTGTGTTCAAAGAAGGTTTTTTTATATGAGGCATCTGCAGTAGAAGACAGCCTACTCTTATATCTTATTTCTAATTGAAAAAGACTAGACAGAAAAAGACCTTGTTCCTAACTGAAGAAGGCAAAGAAAAGCAGTACTCAGGAGAGTTGAGTGTTGTTTATCCAGTGGCAACATGTGCTGAATACCCAAGGTCACGTTTGCAGAGAACATCGCCAATGCATTTTTATTTCCATTATTAAAACAAAAACAGTTTTAATTGAAAACAAAGGAAAGATTTTTAAAATGGAATCCATAATAAAGCAGCCATTTCCTAAAGCCTATATCATTTATATACACTATGTATATACCCACTGTTAGTACTGCTAGTGTAAAACTAAAGAGTTTTCCATTTTAGAGCCACAATGATCATGTTAAAGGAAGGATGGGTGCATATTTATTCTCTAGTTAGAGCTTTCAACTTGCCTTTTTGAAATTTGGTGATTTTTTTTTAAATCAAAGCCAATGTAAATGGGAAATCTTATAACCATATTTTTATTAGATGTACATATTTATAAATGCTAATTTATGCATGATTTCTAACTTATTCTAACAAGTCACAATTCCTTTTTTGAAGATGGACTAAAATCTTACAAAGAACTTAGGATGTGAGCTCATCCAGATGTATTTTAACTGAAAGAAATAGTATGTATTGTGCATGGAGCATTTTGGAAAGTATTTTTCATTCTGCAGAGGGAATGGCAGAACGAAAATGTGAAAGTAGGAAACTCAATTTCCAGATGCATAAGCACCTGGATAAAAGAAGGTTCCCAAGGGAGCAAAGATGCCATAGAGATAATTTTATCAAGGACAGCACTAAAGAATGGGTACACGACCTCTAGGTCTTCTCCATCTGGAGATTAGCTTGTCCCTTCCAATGTCAGTCCCAAAGCCACAGGATTCTAAAGACGAAATGAAGAGGGCTTGTTCAAGTTCTCTCTACGGGTTCACTTCTTGCTTCAGTGTGCATTGTCACTGGAATTCCACCTACAAATGCTCCCAGAACACAAGCTGTGTGTGGAAATGGGCTTGGGCCAGATATTTCAGTCAGTAAAATGCTTGCTTTGAAACCACGAGAACCTGAGTTTGGTCACCAGATCTAAAAATCAGGGTAAAGGAGGTAGGGTGGCATGAGTTTGTAATCCTGGTGGCTGGAGAGGCAGAGGACAGGGAGAGTCCTTGAGCTTGCTGCTCAGTTAGCACAGCTTGCCAGGCAAGTCCAGGGCAAGGAGAGAAAGCTAAGTGGTGCCTGCGAAATGACACCCAAGGTTGTCACCAGACCTCTGCATTACATGCACACATGCATGTGTTCACACATATGTAAAAAGAATACAAACCACATGTGGACATGCTCCTGGAAAATAGAGATTGCTTTTATTTTAAGCTGTCTACTATTGCTTGCATATTTGTGCCTTCCAAAACTCATGTAGATGCTAAATTGCTATGGCAAGAGTATGTAGATATCAAGAGCTATTAAGAGGTGATTAGGCTACTGGCACGCTCCAGTCTCTGGTGAGATCAGAGATATTATCCAATGGAGTTTGACCCACCTCTTACTGTTGTCCTTGTTTTTGCTCTTTAATACTGAATTTCCCTGCCTCCAGGACAGAGATCCAATAATTCTACTCATTATAAACTATCCACTCTTCAGCATTCTATCATAACCTCAAAAGTGGACCAAGAAATCGTCTTTGAAATTCACATGGACATTAGGGATATGATCAAATAACAAAATGAAACAAGGTTTAACTCACTTCTCACCCAGTCTGTGTTGTACATATTTACTTAGGTACTTTGTGTATTTATTTATTTACTCAAGTCATTGTAACTCCAAGACAAATTAAAATGATGACCGGAATCAAATCTCAGCTCATGCTCATCAGTGAATAACGTTTGGTGTTTTTCTTAGAATTTTAGGATAGCTGTGAAACCAATAATATTCCTCACAAGGAAAAATGAAGGTGAAACAAATACAATCAAACTACTTTGAGTAGTAAGAAAAATGAGTAACAATAATAAAAATAGATGATATTTGTGTTTGTGTTAGATGTGTATGAGTACATCTGTGTGAGAGGATGGGGAGAGAGAGACAGGCATACAGATAGACACATATACAGTAACTATCTTCATATATATACATTTTAAAATTTTTATTTTTATTCTTTCAGGAAAAAAATATCCTTTCAGAGTTCATATTCAATGCATTTTCTAAAAAGCTAAAAGAAAAGATTGCTAAGTAGCTTGTTTACTTAATCAAAGTCTGTTAACATTCCAAAAAAGTTAAGTTGTGATGAAATCAGATTTATTTTTATACTTATTAATAATTCTCCTGCTGACACAAGATTAGTTGGCAGCATTCAAATCCATGAATTACTTTTTGCATTGTAAATGTTTATTTTGCTATATTTAGAACAAAGAGGAACAGGCTGTCCTGATTTAGGAAAAATTAATGACATAAATGAAGTTCATTTTTGGTTTTAAATTATCTACCTTAAGACCCAATTATACCACTCTTGGTCGTATACCCAAAGGATGCTTCATCCTACCACAAGGACTCTTGCTCAGCTATGTTCCTTATGATTTTATTCATAATGGACAGAAACTGGAAAAGAACAGATGTCCCTCAACTAAAGAATGGGTAAAGAAAATGTGGTACATTTATGCAATAGAGTATTACTAAACTGTCTAAAAGGAAAGTGATATCATGAAACTTGCAGGCAAATGTATGGGATTAGAAAAAATCATCTCGAGTGAGGTAACCCAAACCCAGAATAACAAACATGATATGTATTCACTTATAAGTGGATATTAGCTACAATCCACCGACCCAGGAAGATTAGGTAAAGGGGAGGGATCCAGGGAGAAAGCATGAATTTCCCTGGGAAGCGGCAATAGAGTAGATTTTGCAGGTGGACTGGGGACAGGTGAGGATGAGAACAGGTGGCATCAGGTGTGGCGGGAGATGGAGGAAGAAAGGGCAGGGGGAGACCGTTGGAACTAGGGAGCACTTGTGGGATAGTTTGGAAACCTAGTGCAATGGAAGTTTCCTTGATTCTATTAGGATAACCCTAACAAAGACTTCTAGTAATGTAAGATAGAGTCAGAACTGGCCATTTACAGCCAGGCAAAGCTTCCAATGGTGAAACTGGGTTACACTGGTTGACTTTTTGGCGGACACGGTACTACTAAGATCCCCAAACAACCCAGGCTAATGCAAGGACAGAAGGTTGCTCTCTGAAAATTCACTGCAGGCCCCACTGCCAAAGACAACATCCACATAGCTCATTGAATGTAGAGGCGTCGAGCTGGTGCTTGCTTGAAGCCTTCACCCCTACATTCCAGTCTTTGGCAGGAGAAGGTCCTCTGCAGGCTACAGAAAGTGAAACCTGGACACCAACCCAACCACAAAACCCTCTACCTATAATCTGTCCTGCCTACAAGATGTGCCAAGGCAGTAGTGGCATAGAACTTTGGGAGTGGCCAACCAATGCTTGGTTTAACTTGAGGACCATAACAAGAGAGGGAGTCAGTGGCCCTGGATGGCCAGGAACAGGAGACTGGATAGCCCAGAAACCTAGAGTAGAACCAAATATGACTGGAAAAAAATCAACGAAGGGATTCCTAATGATATTCTGCTATACTTATAGATCAGTGTCTTGTCCAGTCATCATCAGACAGGCTTCCTCCTGCAGCAAATGATAGGGGATACAGAGTCCCACAGCCAGACATTATGCAGAGACTCTATAATTGGAGTTCTCTATCAGGTTCTTCCCCTTGGAGTTAAGGGAATCCTTCTGAAGAGTGGTAGGAAAGACTTGGAGTCAGAGGAGTTGAGGACACCAGGGGAACATGCCCAACTGAATCAATGAAGCAGGGCTCACATGGGCTCACAGAGACTGAAGTAGCAAGCACAGGGCCTTCATGGGTCTGCGAAAGGTCCTCTGCGTGTGTGTTATGGTGGTTAGCTTGGTGTTTTGAGGGACTCCTACAATGGGAGGGGTGTATCTCTGGCTCTTTTGCCTGCTCTTGAGACTCTTTCCCTCCTATTGGGTCACCTTGTTCAACCATGATATGAGGACTTTTGCTTTGTCTTAGTGTGTCTTGTTTTGTGCTGCTTGACTGTAATCTCTCAGGGATCTGCTCTCTTTTGAAGGGGAAATGAGAGTGGGAGTGGATCTGGGGAAAGAAAAGTAGTGGGGAAGCTAGAAGGAGTGAAAGGAGTGAGAACTGTACTTGGGAATGTACTGTATGACAAAAGAATTTATTTTCAACTAAAAATAAATTAAAATTAAAAAGTAAAATAGAAAATAAAACCCCATCATGTAGTATATGGATTTCCAACAAATTAAACTCAAAGTGGGCTGTGTCTGGAGAGCTACAAGGAGAGAAACCATCTTACCTGGACACTGGTCAGGGTCGTGTACTGGTAAGCCTTGACCACCAGGTAATTAGCTTCCAAGTCTATGAGTCCCAGGATCATGTACTTCCACCATCTTCGTCGCAAAATTGCCAAGAGGTTTTCTTCTCCTGTGGTAAAAAGTTAAGAAAAAATGGCTTAAGTTCTTAATATATAGCATATTACATATTTAGAATTCTAACATGCTGTTGTATTATGTACTCATATATGCATTTTTATCAGAAATTTATCCAAAATTTAGTGGCTTAATCTATCAAAGACTCACATACTTTACTTAGGAAATTGTCTTAATGGTCATTTTTGGGTCTTCAAATTAGTTTCTACACCAGGGTGAGACTGAGTAGGTCATTGCTTACTATGGCATATTGACTGTGTGTGTGTGTGTGTGTGTGTGTGTGTGTGTAAGAATAGCTGTGTCATGAGAAAAGTGAAAGGAAAAATGTTCAAGTAAGGGTGCATTGCACAAAAAAAACCTCAGGCCATTACAAATAATGCTGCTATGAACAAAGTTGAGCACATGTCCTTATGATATGCTTGAGTATCCTTTGGGTATATACCCAAAAGTGGTATTTCTGGGTCTTGAGGTAGGTTGTTTCTTAATTTTCTGAGAAATTGCAATACTAATTTCTAGAGCAAAAATACCAGTTTGCACTCCCATCAGGAATGGAGGAGTATTCCCTTTACCCCACATCCTCTCCAGCATAAGCCATCATCAGTGTTTTTGATC
>LOEQ01002324.1:35798-65737 GCA_001685075.1 Bramus lutescens | reverse complement strand
CTCTCTCTCTCTCTCTCTCTCTCTTTCTCTCGTGTATTTCCGACTGAAAATATTGAAGAATGTATTTATAGAACTCCAGTTCCCCCATTATATCAACCTATTGTCAGTAAATATCATAGCATCCAGATTATCATCTTCAAATACAGTTTTCACTAAAAGAAACAATGACCTTTGGAGAAATGGCTGAATATAGACATAGGTGAGGAAATGTAATACATGAGCTGAGTCTAGAATAGCTTGTCACACAGAGGAGAAGGGAGCATTCTAAATCTAGAGAGTTTTATCAAAAGGATTCAGGGGCCAGCTGGAAGACGCTTTCTAGTGGAAATAACCAGGCTGGCAAAAATGCATGAAATTTGATAAATTCATGAGTTTTGATAAATTAAAAAACACCAGGAACAACTGCAACCTCCACCTGAGAGATACAGAAAGCACACACACACACACACACACACACACACACACACAAAAGACCTGGTTGTTATTGGAAAAAGTTGGTTAAATCAAGTCAGGATTCCTAAAATTGGGAGACAAAGTAAAATAATCAAGTTCTGTCCCCTCTTTTCCCCACGATTCTGTGTGAGCTCCACCAAGGAGTAACTAAAGAGCGGGTGAGAGATTGTGTTATAATTTATTTTTAAAAAATGGTGCAAAGAGAAGTCACGCCACACAACAGGGCTCACGTGACTGGTTTATTGGAAAAGGAAAGAGAACGGACAGAAAACATGACAGGGAAGGGAGTAGAGAAGGGGACAGAGGGGGGAGCAGAGAGAGAGGGGTGAGAGACTGGTCCTTGGGGACAAGGGTGGTGGAAGAAGAGAGACAGAGACAGAGTCAGAGAGGCTGGGAGGTAGACAAGGCCCACCTTTTATAAGGGAATGAACTAAATGTGCACACGGGATGCTCTTAATGGCTGCAATTGAGGCTGTATCCTGTCAGGACCCCAAGGGCAGGCCAGAACAAATGCCTGAATAACAACAGATTGTCTTTCTGATAATATCCTACCTTCCTCATAATAAATGAGTAAGAAGTAAGATGGATAGAATGTCATAGTTCGGTACTTCCTTTATGAGTAAGTGGGGGTAAGCCTTGGCCTTAGCAGTTGAGAGAAACAACCAGACTCTGTGTCTCTTGTTTCTTGACAAGAACAAAACACCACTTACACCCTGCTGTACATGTCTGTAAGTCTGAACAACTATCTGTGCTCAGGCACCACTTCAGGGGACAGGTGTTAGAGGAACATGTTAAAGCACACAAAGAAGATCCAATCAGCAAAATCCAGACATTTTCTAGCCTTTCTACTTTATGTTTGCCCTTTGAATGATATTAACTGAAAGCTTGTTAGAAATGCAGGGTACTGCTGGGTGGTAGTGACACATACCTTTAATCCCAGCACTTGGGCAGCAGAAGAAGGTGAATCTTTGTGAGTTTGAGGCCAGCCTGGTATACAGAGGGAGTTCCAGGACAGCCAGGGCTACAAAAAGAAACCCTGCCTCAAAAAACATAGATAATAGATAGACAGACAGACAGACAGACAGACAGACAGACAGATAGATGGATGGATGAATATACATACAGACAGACAGATATAGATAGATAAAATGAAATGGAATGCAGAGTCCCATCCCCACCCAAACCAATTGATTGAAATATGTGTCTTTCTCAAATCACCACAGGGATCTGCTTGTAATACTGTATGAAAGGAATTTAGGAGCTGGGCATTCGTGACAAACTCCTTTGATCCCAGCACTTGGGAGGCAGAGGCAGGCGGATCTCTATGAGTTCCAGATCAGCCTGATCTACAAGAGCTAGTTCTAAGACAGGCTCCATAGCTGCAGAGAAACCCTGTCTAAAAAAACCTAAATAAATAAAAAAATAAAAGAAAAAGAAAAGGAATTGGTCACATTGTGCAAAAGTTTTTCCGTGAAAGCACTGCATTAAAATAAAAGAGATAGGCTGAAAGAATCTAAGGAAACTATCAACCACCTGAAATATGTGGTCATTGTTTGCATCCTAACACAAATAACCTAAAATATATATATATATTTGTGAGACAACAGAAAATTTTAACCCTCACAGGCTGTTTGGAAACTGTTGTTTTTCAGTATGACTGTGACATTATTGTACTGTTGTTCTTACATTAGCATCTGTTAGAAAGACACACTGAAATAGTTACAGATGCAGTACACGCAGCCTGAAACTGCACTCACCAAAGGAGTGATGAGAGTAAGAATAAGGTTAGCTTGGTCATCAGCTCAATTTGTTATAGTTGAAATATTGCTGATGGTGTTCTATAGAATATTCTCTCTCTCTTTCTCCTATTGTACATTTTTATAATAAGAAAGTTGCAGAAGAAAGAAGAGACTGTCATTCCAAAGAGAAGCTTCTGCCAACAGCAGAGAACTGGATGGAACATGACTATCAACAGTGACTTTGCTTTGCTTTTTGTAGACCTCACTCCTCCTTATTGTGGTCTTGAATTATAGGAGGCACTACACATTTTTAATGGCTAGAAAATGCAGAGCTTTGAATTGCATTCTGTCCATGCCCTTGTTTTAGTCTTGGAGGTCAGGAGGAAATTTTGACAACTCCTCTGGCACAGGTCTTGACAAGCTCTTAATAGCTAAGAACCTCGTGTTCCGTCCCTACCTCCTGTCTTTTGTGGTGGTGCCGTGCCCTTGTGCTGATGGAAAGTAGTGTCTTGTCCTTGCTGCCTGCTTTACAGGAAGTGTCTGTCTACAGTGGACCACAGAAGCCCTTGTAGGGATTCTTTGTACAATGCAGTTTCTACAGTAGCTACAAGAGATCCAGCATCCTGCCCTCCCAGTCGCTGGCTCTGCTATCTTAAGGCAGGATACTAGAAGGATAGAAGCAGCTGAGCAAGGTGGCATCTAGCTTGGTGAAAGGAGATTTATGGTTCAAAATGTGACTGTCTATAATGAAAGAGGAAAAGATAGCAAGAAATAAGCTTGTAGCCCAAGAAAATCCTCCTGCAGCAAACACGTTGCGGACATAGCCACCACAGGGAACAGCACAATGATGTTACAAGCCCTAATCATACACACAGGCATTTAATAATGATGAAATATTTTGGAAGTGAGAACAAAAAGAAGCAAGACATTTTAAACTTATGATATTAGGGACTCCGTTGTCTATAAAATTACATAAATAATTGCATATTTTGTGATTATATCATAATTTTGTCACTTTGTCTCCCAGCTTGGTCTAGACCACTCCTTAAACTTCAGGGCTTTTGAAAGTGTCTATTTCTGGGCTCCATCTCAGACAGGTCTGGGCTGGGACTCAAGAATCTGTAGTATTTTTGAAAGCCTCTTAGAGATTATGATGCTACTTGTATTTGATTACATTTTGGCAGTCTGGTTTTAGCTAATAAATAATCTGGACATGTTTCTCTCTCAGACATTTCCTCTGGAGTGTGCTAATTGTTGGCTGGTAATTCGGAGCTACTAACAAGATAACTTTTGGTATAGAAATCTGTGTGGTCCCTGTTCTAAGGTTGTCAGAGTCCCCAAGGTATGTGACTGAGGCTATTCACAAAGACATGATGGGAATCTTTTCTTCAATCCCTGCATTTATGGAAGAAATTTCCTCCAAACTTGGGTCATATATGTTTTTCATAAAGTCTTATAGTCCTTATATATTGGTCTATTGATTTGGAGACCTACTCATACCCTTTCTTATATTGTAAAAATGTTTTGGTGTGTGACTTCTGTGATGAATAGTAGTGAAATTAGTGAAGAAACAGAAACAATAACAAAACCTGATTTATGATCCCTTCCTGTTGTACACTTATAGAAAAACATTATTATTGTTTACTTAACATATATTTACTGACTCTATTACAAACAAGTTGTCAGATATAAACCACAGAGGCAAACCTCATAGAAGCCAAAATCTCTATTTCGGTTAGTTTCTACTATGTTTTTATATATAGCAATTGAGGGGTATTTTATCCTCCCCCAATCTGTTCATTTATTTATTATGTATCACTGTGGCACAGATTCTGCTTGTGTGTATTGTCAGGATTCTACATGTGTGTATTGTCAGGATTCTGCATGTGTGTATTGTCAATGTCTACCTGTTGAAACTTGATAATGAGCCATGCTAAATTTCAGAGAAGAGCATGCCTTTTGAAAGGTTCCTTTTACATTACAAGTATTTTTTAATTCCAAAATAAAGTATAACAAATAAAATCACTTACAATCCATACTAATTGTCATTCTTAAAAGCATAAGATTCTTTTCTCAGGTATGTATCCATTGATAACATAAAAATATCTAGAAATTGAAAGATAAGTATCTTTGGAGGTTAATTGTACCTGATATGTTACAGATGGCTGGTAAATTAACTATATCCAAGGACTGTTAATAGCTCACCTCTACAGTTCCTAGACTCAGGTTTAGTGCAGACAGTCACTGGTATGAGATGCACTTTTGGGAATCTAAGTAGACTCGAATGTGTCCTCTTATTCATTAGCTTTTAAAATGATGTTACATTTGTCCATGTATTTCTTTGTACATAAAAGAAGATTGGGAGCTTATATGCCTTTAGATTCCCAATTAGTAGTCAGAACATGAAGAAAGGGAGTCTCACAGGCTAAAATTGGGATTCTTAATATACAGAAGGGAGACAGTTCACATTATTCTCCACAGTACTTCCACCATCCTTTTGTGGTCTCTTTACTTCTTCTCTCTTGCATCTAATTCAAAGACCCAGCTTGAAGTTTATACTCAAACATGCACATTTATCAAACCCAGGCTATTTTTAGATCTGACGTCAATGAAAAGAATAGGTTGGGTTTTGTTTGTTTGTTTGAAGAGTATGGCTGGAAGGTTATAGGTATTCATCTAGCTGAGAAACGACACCTAGCTGTGACATTGCAAACTCATTAATAATACACTTGACCTGGATATATTTAGTGACATCATGACATTCATAGGCCTTCATTCCTCTCGCCTGGTTTACACACCTGCAAACACATTTAATGGTCCCTTCATTCTTCTTGTTTATGGTGACTTATTCATGGTCTGGTGTAACGGGTCTAAATCCCCCCAAACACCTTCTACCTTAGAATAAAGATTGGACCATCTGCCTAGTCTGTGGCTCTACCATCTGTACCATGCCATCTGCCCTTGAACCTCTAACTTAAGCAGAGAAAAATTAGACTTCCCTTTTGATGGATCCGTGATGCCTGTATGTGGCTGGCATTGGCAAGTAAACTGATAGATAAATAATATATTGAGAAGGTTACATTTCCAGGAAAGGAAATTGCTAAACTGACCCTGTAGCATTCATTAGAGTTTAAATTAAGGCTTGTGGGGATGTCATTGCTATATTTTTAAACCTGAGGTCAGAGGAGAAAGAAGCAGAAGGGCACAATGTCAGCCAGGGGTGGTTCAAGGGTTGAGTGTCGATGAGGCAATGATATTTTTCAACATTATTGTTTTCTCTATGATAACAATTACATCATATAAAAGCTATCATTTGTGCGTTAAGGGCACACTTCAGTGACATTAAGTGTATTTGCACTGCTGTTCAAGCATCACCACGATTGAGCTCCAGAACTTTTCATCATTTTATTCTAAAGCTTATTAGCTTATTCAACAAGAGCCCATTCTTCCATCTTCAGCCACAGGACATCAACAGAGGTAGACTCAATGAATCTGACTATTCTAGGTACCTAACTTGAGCAGAAGCAAACATTATCTGTTCTCTTGTATCTGACTCATTTAATTTTTCATGTTTCCAGGTTGATTATGTTGTTTGTGATATATCAGAATTCCATTCATTTCTAAAGCTGAAATTCCACTGTATGCATGTGCTACATTTTGGTTATATATTCACCCACTGATAGACACTTGGGCTATTTCCACCTTTTGGTATTATGAATAATGCTACTTATTCAAATGTCTCTTTAAAAGCCTATTTTCACTGTTCTAGAAGGTATACATAAGAATAAAAATTGAGGTAATAGAGCATAGAGATATGGCATGACTATTGAGATTGCTTGTTATCTTTCCAGAAGCCCTGAGTCAGTTTCTAACACCACATTTGACATCTTACAAGTGTCTATAATTCCAGCTCCAGGGAACTCTGCACATACATGGAACACACACACACACACACACACACACACACACACTAAATAGTCATGTAAAGAATGGAACTGATGGGAGATCTTTTCCCAGTTGTCTTGGCTCTTCTTTGGCTTCTCATTGGCTTTTTCAAATGGCCAGAGCACTGGATAGTACATGAAAAGTCTATCTGAGTCACTTTGGAGTCTGACTCAAAGCCACTGTGTGTGAAAAAGTTAGGCATGGGAGTAGATCTTACACAGCCTTATGTTAGTACTTTATCAGAAACCTGAAGACCCGCTCTTTGGAGGAAAACTGAGCTCTGCAATACACCCACATGTGAGTATAAGATGTGGCGTATCACTATAAGTGCTGCTGCTTTGCATTCAGAGGTTTTGGATTCTTCAATTAAAATGGTACCTGGAATAAATATCTTCTTGGCAGTTAATACATGCCATCAATTTTTATGATGTGAGCCTGCCTCTAAATAAATCATCATTGAATATTCTGACAACTCAGTTCAGGCATTTATTTCCTGAATAGCCTTGCTCTTTAGACTTAGACTAATGTAAAAGTTCTCTGTTAATTTCCTCCAAACTCCAGTGGGAAGCAGACAAAGCATCATACTCCTATGGAAAAAAGAGCTATGGTATGAAAGACCCTTAATGCTTGCCATCACCTGTCAAATGAACTTCACTGTTGAGTGACAACCAAATTCCTTTACTGGGTGAATGATGGCTCACTTCTTTTCTTCACATTCAGAAGAGGCTGTATTCACTTGATTAAGGAAATGAAACACTGCCTCTGTCCATGGTAGCTGCCAAATATATTTAGATATGAGCAGCTGAAATCTCACAGTCATCAGATAGAAACATGCCTACTAGGGTAAACAGGTCACTGCGCTAACAGAAGTATTAGCTGCATCACACAGTTGTTTAAGCTAGCGACAAAACTCAAGATGACTCACCTCTCTTAGTCTGTAATGTCTCCATTTCAGCCATTTCCCCTTATGGGAGAAGCTTATTAGCAGGCTCCCTACTATGACAGGAATTCACAGGAAAACACTCATGACTTCTACCTTTATGGCTTACCATTGTCTTGTGTCTGTTGCCTAGCAACAAGACCACCTTATCTTACAGGCTTTTTTTTTTAATGTGTACCTTAAACCACTTCTTAAGCTTTGTTTTATTTTTAAAATCTTTCAGAAGTTCTTTTTCTCATGCTCACTTATATTTTTTTTCTCTCTTTAGATACAGGAAGGAAATAAATATGGCTTTCAGCTCCTTTGCACTTCATCTGTCTACCTCAATGCCTCACAGTCCGGCCAAACAAAGAAACCCTCAGATAGCAGAACGTGCCAGACAGCAAAGAACACCGTGGTTGCTAGCTTCTTTCTGCAATATAGGAGTTTCTACCATAAAGTCCATTTTGCTCTTATTAAGGATATGCATGACTGAACCAGGAGTCAGCCTAGGATTTTTACCCCCTCCCAATATGGAGGAGAAGGTTCCTAGAGAAAGGGCTCAAGCCATGTAGTTTTGATGAAAGATACAGAAACAATGCCTGATGCTTATCATGTTTTTGAAGAGATCAGACATGAAAGGCTAAAGCTTACTTATAAAATGGGCCAAGGACAATGGAACTCGGTTTTGATTCTGCTGCATGTACTGGCTGTGTGGGAGCCTATTCTGTTTGGATGTTCAACTTCCTAGACCTGGATGGAGGGGGGAGGACCTTGGACNGTGGAAATTTTTAATAATAATAATAATAATAAGTGAACTCAAAAAAAAGAAAAAGAAAAAAATGGGCCAGGTGTGTCTTTGATTCTCTATGCTCCAGCTCACCTCTCTGTTCTAGTCATTCCCCCATCCCCCAGTTTGCTGCCCTTTTCATCTCCTTGTAATTGCTTGGCTGTTTTGGACCTGATTTCCTCCCACAAGAAACCATGAAGAGGAGAGAGGTGCTAAGCGCAGTCAAAGGCCCGCTGCAAACCGAGAGAATAAATGTAAGTTCTAGACTGTCCTCTGAGGGAGGGGCTGGCAAAGCCCTGGCCTTGCCTCCACTTTCACCTCCAGCGTTAGTAAGCTGGGTCCACTGCACATTCAAACCCCTGTTAATGCCCCAGAGGTCGCAAGCACACATAGTGCATCCAACAGTCAGTCCCAGCCTCGGTTAATCCACACACACCAAATACGTTTCTATGGTAAGAATAACATGGTACAGGTCTTTCTGAAAAGGCCCTTAGCAATAGCCTTGAAATTCTGCTCATTTGATCTCAACCCCACATTATTCCCCTTCCTTTCACTGGCAAACCTGGCTTTTCTCTACAAATAAAGCAAAGTAAACTTTTCTGTTGTTGTTTTTATTTATGTTTTGTTTTGTTTTTCTTTCTTTTCTTGAGTCAGGGTTTCTCTGTGTATCAGTCCTGGCTGTCCTGAAACTCGCTTTGTAGACCAGATTGACATCAAACTCACTGAGATCTGCCGGTCTCTGCCTCCAAGTGCTGGGGTTACAGGCATGTGCCACCACCATCCAGCACAGACTTTATTTTAAATTCTGTCCCTTCGTCTAAGATTGGCCTACTCCTTCTCTACTCGGAACAGAGATGTGGTCCTTCAGCATCTCAGAGGCAGCATTCAGCCACCCTCGTCACTTTCCATTCCTGCTGTAGCCATCTGCAATCTTCTGAATATTCCCTGCTATAGCAGCTAAGAGTTGCTGGTGGCATCTGTAATGGAGACACCCCAGGTAATAATGGCGAATCTCCAGCGCATGCTAAGTAGAATTATCCACTTTACTTCTGATTGATTAGAAAGGTACCCAGCTTCAAGTTTCTGTGAGTACTGAACCTACTGTATGCCAATAACAATATAAACCTGGTGGAACATTTGCTTTATCCTATGTATTACTTAACATAATAACAAACTCAACCCCCAGTGAAACAAAAGAGTAACATAGGAGATCTTTTTTAAATAATTTCATATCATAAGCTTATTAATATTTCCGCAATGTGACATGCTCAAATTCACAAATACTTTCTCCCCATGGGAACTTTCAGATTCTGAAATTACAAAGCCTTGGAGGGTAGAACAGTCATGTCATATCATTTTGGTACCTTCCTATGGTACCAAATACAGTATCATATATATAAGAGCAAGCGAGGCAATCAAGGAAGAATGAATGGATAAATCAAGCAGATGGCAGGGTAGGTTGTAGCAAACTTGAAAAGAATGCTTTGATATCGAAAAATACAGGGCTACTTGGCTGTGTCAGTGCTTCCCCAACAGAGCCTTGGTCATTTAAATTTTTCCAGTCATTTTAAAGAGCAAAGTGAAATTTTAAAACTTCTATGTGAAGTTCAAGTCTACACTTTCCTTCACTTCCAGTATTTTCTTCCACTCTCATAAACTATGAGAAGAAACTTTCAAATTGGCTCTCAAGCCATTTTTGTCTTATACATATTTATACACGAATATGTTTATGTATGCCTCTCCCCATATGTATGTTTTGGTTAGGGTTTTATGGAGTTTATAGTGTTGCTACCATGCTCTAGATATACATCACTTTGTAATTTGGGTCTTTCCACTCACCATTGTTTGTGAGTTATCTATGTTATATGCAAATAAATTTGGCTCATTTTAAAACATATGCAGCACAGCTTGATACATTTTAGTTATCTATTCTTTCCATCCCAAATGCACAGGTTATTTCCATTCTTCTATCATAAACAATACTACAATAAATATGTTTTGTGGCTTGCGTAAAATTTGCCGCTACACAAACTTATTGGCTTATAGGGTATTTACATTTTTCAAATTCCTAGCTACAACTAAATAACTCCCTAAAGTGCCTGTACAAATTTACAGTTTACCAGCAGTAGAGAAATTCCCTTCTCTCCATTCTTGTAAAAACAAACTAAACACATTCTCTAAAGAGGGTAGTCTATTATCTATTTCATGTTTGATGACTAAGAAAATCAAATCCAACAATCCTTAAATAAATGCTAGTATACTGCTAATAATTAGAATATGCTGTCACTGTTGATTCTGGTTCTCTGATATTAATATTGAAGAGTGGATTCTAATTAAGAGCTAGAGAAAAGACTTCGAGTTGAGAAACAATCACTTTAGCAGGACAGGAATGGATTGTTATGCATTGCTGAGTTTAAAACAGTGGCCAGATACATTCCAACTTGCTTTAACTTGTTCTAGCAGGTTTATAATAAGTGTGATAGAATATTCTGCCTTTAAGCCATCTTTTTCAATATTTTTGGTTTTAACTTTTTAAAGACAAAATCTAGGTTAAATATGCTTTGCTTCCTAATAAGAATGGTGTTCAAATATTAAGAGGTTTCCCATAATTAATTTGTATCTATAACTCTAAGAAAATTAGATACACTGTTGTCCGAAATGATTTGGAGCAAGGACACCAAGAGAATGTGCTAACTCTATGATGATTTCAACATGATGTTTTTCACAATTGGAATCAACATTTAAGTTGGTTGTAATTTTGAAAGAAAACTTCTGAGGGGTAAGAAGTTGGGTTTGAATAAATTTATAGAGCCTGGCTTAGGGAACATCTACATCTATGTAGCAAAAGTAAGTAATTGATAGCTTTGTATGGTAGTTCACAACCATACGAGTCAGAGGCTGAAGGGTGGAGAGTTTAAGTTCAGCCTGGGCTACATGGTAAGACCCCCTCTTTGAGGAAATTCCCAGAAAGCCACAAGAATGACCCCAGCTAAGACCCTAAGCAATGGTGGAGAGGATGCCTGAACTGTCCTTCCCCTGTAATCAGACTGATGGCCCTAATGGTCAACACAGAAACTTAATCTAGTAATTGATGGAAGCAGATGCAGAGATCCACGGCTAGAATAGGACCGAGCTCCCAGAGTCCTGTCAAAGAGAGGGAGGAATGAGAATAAGAGCAAAAAGGTCAAGACCATGATGGAGATGCCCACAGAAACAGCTGATCTGAGCTAGTCAGAGTTCAATGACTCTGGACTGACAGCAGGGGAACCTGCATAGGCCCAAGCTAGGACATCTGAATATGGGTGACAGTTGTGTGGCTTAGGTAGTCTGTGGGGCCACTGCCTGTGGGACCAGGTTTTATCCCTATTATCTGAACTGGCTTTTTGGAGCTCATTTCTTTGGAGGGATACCGTGCTCAGCCTAGTTACAGAGGGAGGGCCTTGGTCCTGCCTTAAAGTGATGTGTCAAACTTTGTTGACGCCCCATGGGAAGCCTTACACTCTTTGAAGAGTAGATGGGAGGGGGTGGGTGGAAGTTTGGAGGAGTGGGGGGTGAGGAGGGAGAGGAACTAGGATTAGAATGTAAAAGGAGGAAAGGTTGTTCTAAAAAATAAATTAAAAAGAAAAACAAAACAAACAACAACAACAAAAGGCAAAGGCTTGGAGCTAACTCAGTGGGTAAGGGTGCTTCAAGGCTGGTGACCTAAGTTTGATTTCCAGAACCCACACGGTGAATGGAGAGAAGCAACTTCTGCAAGTTGTTCTCTGACTTCTTCTTGATCATCATGGCATATCACACACACACACACACACACACACACACACAAATAAATGTAATCTAGAAAAAGAAATAAAAACCAAGGCCAGAGATGCAGCTCAGGGATGTTCCTGGGTTCCATCATTAGCACTGGAAAGTAAAGACAATCTTTTAAAGACAGTGTTGCTGGGCCTGTGGTTTTGAAGCTTTCACTATTCTGTACAAGTTCAAGATTCAGAAAGGAGGAAACATTTACTTAGCCTGAATCATATTCTTGGTCAGGGCTTCTTGAGCAAACTCACACCAAGAGGTACACACAGGAAAAGAATACATTGTCCTGGGGGAAAAAGAAGGGAAAACTATGGCTCAACTACAGGTGAATAGATGGTGTGGAAAAAACATGTGGCCTGAAGCACTGATATCTAATGTCTACTGCCTGCCAGGAATGACCAATACAGGCCTGGCTTCTGTGCTCCAATGGAATGACACAATGATGTCAAATATGCATGATTTCTAACAAACTGTGATATCTGCCAGACAAGCCAACTGCCCCTTTAAATACCCAGGGCAGTGATTCATAAACAAGCAGACTGATTTCTTCCTATTTTTAAATTATGATATGAATGTATGATATATTATATATGATAGTTATTCTATATTCTGTTTATGGGTGTTTTGCATGCATGTGTCTATGTGCCACATGAACGAAGTGCTCACAGAAGCCAGAAGTGGGCAGTCAGATGCCCTGGAACTGGAGTCCCACAATGTTGACAGTTACCATGTCAATGCTAGGAACTGTACCAGTGTCCTCTAGGAGTGGTCATGTCTCTTAACTGCCAAGTCATTTCTCCAGCCCTGTGAGCTGATTTCTTTCAACTGAACTCAATTATCTCTTGCCCTACAGAAGCATTTTCTTTTTCTAGCATTTTCTAGTTTAACTAACTATAGAACGTCTCAGGCCTCAGAACCACTTTTGGCTTGTCTCTACTTCCTTGCCATGTTTGATCCTATTCCTTCTATGCTTTTATCCCTAACCACACAAATCTCAGCCATATTGTATAAAATCTGGTTAAGGTTTTCACCAATGCCCACCTACACTCTCAAGTTGGTCTTCTAGTGGATGCCCCTAGATCTTATTCTAAACCACTGGATTCAACTCTATATACTTGAGCCAAATTACTTGTTCTGAAAACACTGTCTAGAAGGCTTGGCCTAGGGTAGACTTCTTTGAATTACAAAAAAAAAGAGACGTCTTTAAGAATGGATTTGCCTTGTGGGAGGTGGGAGAAAGAGATGAAGGCAGAAGGGTCCCAAGGCATGATCTCAGCCGGCAAACCACATCAGCTGTTCTTCATATTTTACTCTTCCCCTTGCATTTCATTTCTGCTTTGTTGGGTTACTTTGTTTTCATTGAAGAAAATTAGAATCAGGTTTCGTCACTTGTTACCACAAAGTGCCGGTTGGTACACACACCAGGCAATATCTTCCTTCCGTTAGCTCAGGTAGCAAAAAAAAAAAACAAAACCCAACAACAACAGCAACAAAAAACCAAAAAACGAACAAACAAACAGCCCCAAAAGTACTGTACCACTATGTCTCCTGAAGGCAGAACATCTGATCTTGGATGCCATTCAAAGTTGGGTCTATTTAATTTGGACTGGAGAAAATAAATGTGATGCAAGGTGTGGCAGTGCTCACCTGTAGTCCCAGTAAGGGGGCAGCAGAGGCAGAAAGACAGAGAATTCAAGGTGAGTCTGGACTGTATAGTATGGCACAGAAAAGACAATGGGTGATACGAAGAGCTTGAAGATATCAGTTACATCACTCATCCCGTACAGTTAAAGAAGTTAATTGCTAACAGCCTTCCTTTGGGTTTACAGAATATTGCAGAGAATATCTGATGACTTTCACAATAGTTCCGCTTATTCTCTATTCTGTGTGTCAACCAATACAAAGCAATCAAGGTGCTGTGAAGTTGAATATATAAAAAACAGTTTGTCTGCTTCAAGGAAATAGAAACAAATCCTGTAAGGTCAAAAGGTCAGTTGGGATGTTCTGGGCAAAGAAACTTAAGGAGATTAGAGCTGGTGACGGAGACCCCACTCCCTTTATAGCCTTCCTATACATTATCTTATGGAACTTCTTTCTTTTCCTATATAAGCTCCTCATAACCCCAAATTCCCCCCCCAAAAGAACTTTAAATTTGACAGCCCCTCTTTTCAAGATGACGATCCTTGAATAAACCTGAATCCTTTGTACCAGCCCTCACCCTCTAATACTGGCTTTTGAGTGTTTAGCAGCCCCAGACATTATTCCAGTAATAGTTAGCTCTAAATTTAATTATAAGGAACGATAATCACCCAGAGAGGCAATAACTAAACTGCCAACTTTTCCTATCCCATCAAGCTCCTCCAGGCAGAGGAGCTCCTGCAAATGGGCACGCATTTGCATAATTATGTTCCCTTTGTTCTTCCTCTTGCTTCAGCTTAGCATTTTGGGGAACCACTGTCACTGTCTCTGCAGACCACTAAGGTGATACTTGATGATTTTCCCACCGTCACTGTCTCTGCAGACCACCAAGGTGATGTGTGATGATTTTCCCACCATCACTGTCTCTGCAGACCACCAAGGTGATGCGTGAAGATTTTCCTACCATCACTGTCTCTGCAGACCACCAAGGTGATGCGTGATGATTTTCCCACTATCACTGTCTCTGCAGATCACTAAAGTGATATGCGATGATTTTCCCTCCATAATCATCTCTGCAGACCACTAACATTATAGGTGACAGTTTTGTTTTGCTTTTTTTTTCTTTTTTTTGAATCAGCAACAGTGCAGATCAAACCTGGAAAAAACAGAATCAGAAATGGACTCTCTTTCTTTTGGTCAAGTAGATTGTCATGGAAGGAGTAAGAGAGAGGAGTCTTGGGAAATAAGCTTTGAGTAGTTAAGATATTATTTGTGAAAGAGTGGACAAGACTTTGCTAGATTCCCTCTGCCCTTCAGACACACAGATCCTCAGAGACTTAAAGTGACTGTGCTACTGTAATGGGCAGGGGTCAGCATTCTAAAACTACTATCAAAACATGTGAAATATCATTTTTTAGAAGTGGAAAAATAGATTTAGGTTCTAAAAGTTGACAGACTTAGTTTTTTAAATTCTAGACATTTACACATTGCCCAACTATAGAGAACAACTTCTTTTAAAATATTTAGCTTTGGAGGAGGGAGTTTCTTTGCTTTGGTTTTGAAGTAGGGCTTTGGTAGATACTTTAGACTGGTCTGGAACTTGATATCTTCCTGCATTGGCCTTATGAATGCTGGGATTACAGGCATGGACCACCACAGGCAGGAACAGTTGCTTTAAAAGATATCTTGAGAAAGACAATGTAAAATTGTCTGTAATGAAATATGAAGTGTACAAAAAGCAGGTGTGAACACCATAAATACATTATGACTTTAATTATGTAAAATAAAAACAACAAAAACCTGAAAAGAGAAAGGTTTGAAATATGACATCAAAATATTATCAGAGGTGTTTGTGGTTTGATGGTTGCACAAGGGGTAATTTTATATTTAATTGCATGCATTTTCTGATTTTTTTCTAATAAGCATGGATTATTTTATAATTAGATGGCACTTTTGGTTATATTTAAAAGTCTGTATGCTCCAAGCAAAAAAAAAGGGAGGGGGTACTTTAAAATCAATTTTTCCTCACAGAAATTTGAATTCTTCACATTTTAAAAGATTAACAAAGAAACCTGAGAATGATTTAACTCATAATACCAAGCAAATGTCTTGGTCAAAGGAAATTGCAGAGTTATTTGTCATGATTTTACGAGCATTGTCACATTCTATGGTTGGTTCTCATTTCATTAGCAGGTATTCCTGAATTAGACAGATAAAAATGATTTCCCAGGCTTACATTTGACTGGAAAATAAAGAACCGGGGATCACACGGCAGCAGAGGACAGGGCATTGAGGGGGACAAGTGCAGAAGCAGAGCCAGTTCTACATGGAGCGAAGGGATAGAGGGAACCACCATATCAGAGGGTGGAGGGTGGGACAGAGGGAGGAGGGGAGAGAGAGAGGGAGAGAGGTCAAATGTTTCCTTTAATGTGTCTACTTTCTTTTTCTAAGGAACACATTGTCCCTCTGCAGGAGCCACATTGTCCCACCTAGGGAAGAGCTATAACCCAAATCCTCAAAAGGAAGGGTTTCCTTTATTTTAGGTATTATATCATATAAGATCATATAATATTATAGCATAGTATATTGTGCTTTAATTTAAACTTTGTCTAAATGGTATATAATGTAATTAGTGTGGCCGAGGCTGGTCTTAATTTCTTAATTTATAATCCTTCAGCTGCAGTATCCCGAGTTTTAGGACAAGAGACTTGAGCCTGGCTCTGTTATCTGTCTGTCTGTCTTTCTTTGATTCTTTCTTTTCTTCTTTGACACAAGGTCTTATGTACCCCCAGATTCTCCTTAAATTCACTATATAGTCAAGAATAACTTTGAACTTCTGATCCTTCTGCCTTCCCTTTCTGAGTTGTTGTAATTAAAAAAAATACCACAAACAGAAGGCACGCCATGCAACAAGGCTTACATAGGAGTTTTATTGGAAGAGGAAAGAGAAGGGAGCAGAGAGGCAGGCAGAGACCAGTCCCTGGGGACAAGAGTGGTGGAAGAAAAAGAGATATGGGGAGAAAGAAAAAAGAGAGGGAGAGAGAAAAAGGAGAAAGAGGGAGAGAGAGAGACAGAGAGAGAGAGAGGAGGTAGGCAGGCTCACCTTTTAAAGGGGAATGTAGTGAATCTGCACAAAAGGAGCTCTTAGTGGCTGCAGCTGAGCATGTAACCTATCAGGACCCCAAGGTTAGCCCAGTACAGATGTCTGAATACTAATAACATGAATATTGGGATTACCACACCAGTTTAATGGGCGTTGGACCCAGGGCTTTATAGATGAAAGGCAAACACTTGACCAGCTATGCATGTATGTGCACACAAGTGAGCAAACCTGTGTGTGTGTTTGTGTGCACGTGCATGCAGAGAATAACATTGAATGTCTTAACTTTATCACCACATTATTATTATGAGACAGAGTCCCTCACTGAACTTGGAACTCACCGATTGGCCAGACTGGCCCTGTTGTGCCCAGCTGTTTATATGAGTGCTACGGATCCAAACTCAGGTTCTTATTCTAGATCAGCAAGCATCTAACCCACTGAGTATTGCCCTGTCATAGATTAAACATCTAAAGAATAACAGTATTGTTCCTAACAATAAGAAATAGTTTAGCATTCATCATCACCAGGAGAAATGTCAGAGCCTTGAATGAATATGTGTGTATGTATATATATATATGCTCATTTTAGTAGATAGCATGCAACAGTTTTCCCAAAGGGTAATATTAACCTATATTCTCACCAGTAGAGTATCAATATGAGAGGGTTAGCTAGAGCTACCATACTTTGGAAATCTCCTCTGTTTTGGTTGAATTGTGGCAATCCCTGTGACTACAGCAATTTGTGTTCCAGAACTAAAGTTACTTGTTCTGTAGGTTTTTTGTTTTCTTGACCTGTTGACCTCAAGAAATAGTGCCAGGAAAGATGACTATCCATCACTTAACATTCTTTAATTGGCTACTTCCTGATTAACCCAGCAACAGACAGCCATGAGCCAGAAAAGGAAACTTGTCAATCTCCCTCTCAAACCCTTTCTCTGAAACCTATAAGAAAGGAGACCCATTCGACATGGGCCTGAGCTTTCCTCAGGGACCCTGCTGTGCTGTCTGGCTGGCTGTGGTATTAACAACTCTTCTAATAGATATGTTACAGAAAAGAACAGTCTGTCTCCATGTTCTTTTTAACCCCAAAGATGAAACCTTTCACCTGTCACCCACATCCTCAACAGTGTATAATCCCCCCTTCTCTTCTCTCTTTTTCAGTCTCTCTCACTCCACCCCCCCCATGTTTCTATGCTGACCCAGCTGGCTCCAACCTGACAGTGATCCTCCCTCAATTTCCCAAGAGCTGGTATTACAAGTATATGCCACTGCATCTGGCAACATATATTTCTGTCATTTGTATTTTGGACGTTCTGTCAAAGATCTAGTTATTTTATGCGTGGAAATCTATATAGATGTACATTTCTATGAATGGATATATGTGTGCAATTCATTTATTGTTGTGGTAGTAATATCTGAACCTAGGGCTGAAAACACACTTGGCAAGCACCTACCCAGCTCTTTAAAAGAAATCTGTGATTGTTGAGACAGGACTTCACTAAGCTGTCCCGGATGGCCATGAAATTACTCTGTAGCCCAGACAGAGCTTGAACTTGTGGTTCTCCCTGCCTCTGTCCCAGGGCAGCTGGGACTAGAGGTTTCCATGCCTAGCTTATTGCCATTTAACTTGTGATTTTCTACTGGACAATGAAATAGCTATTCAGACACCTGACATGAAAAGTCCATTCAAGACTTTTGCTCATTTTGCGAAGAGATAAAGTTTTTCTTACAAGTTACAAAAAGTCTTGGAAGACTCTTCATTATTCAAAAGCTTTTTTCTCCCTGGCTGTCTCAAGATGACCCCTGAGTGATTCCCTCCTTCACCAGATAATCCATTCCTACCGAACAGCACTGCAGACAGTTTCAGTTTACCATTCTTTAAGATGCTCCAGGCAGTAGCTGTCTACTGATTGAAAATTATTTCTAGTAGAATCTAATTTTTTCCATGCGGATACTGACTGGTTATACTACTTTAATGTGCATTTACAAATTTCTGCCAACATTCTATATCGACTCAAAATATGAGAGGCATTGAGGTCCCTTTAGAGCTAGTTATGATATTTTATTGGTTCCTTCATTAATTAATGAAATAAATAAAATCTTTGATTCTGCTCTTTAAAATTCTACAGGAGTCAGGATTTGATACACAGATTTCATAAATAAATTATGATAACTATGTAAAAAAAAAGGTTATGCAGCTTTAAAAATTCCTACAAAGGAAACTATGTGGACAGAATGTTTTATAGAGCTAAATACACAACATGACTTCGCTTCATAGGGAGATGTAAATATAAACACACAGAGCATAGGCTCCTGTCTTAATTAACGTTACTCTTGCTGTGATAAAACACCAGGACTACAAGCTATGTGAGGTTGGGGTTTAGTTTATCTGTATTTCCAGGTAACAGTCCGTCATCCAGGGAAGCCAAGGCAGGAAGTCAAGGCAGGAACCTGGAGACTCAAACTGAGGCAGAAACCATGGAAGAGCTCTGCCAAGGACTTGCTCTTGCTCAACTTGCTTTCTTATAGAACTCAGGACCACCAAACTAAGTGTATCCTCACCCACAGTAGGATAAGTCCTCCCACATCTATCTCTAGTTAAGAAAATGCTCCATAGGCTTTCCTGCCTACAGCCTGATCATATGGAGGTCTCTTTTAAATTAAGGTTCCCTCTTCTGAGATGATTTTGGCCTATATCAAATTAACATAAAACTAGTCAGGGTAGTTCCCAATGAACCTTGGATGGCCCAGCCCTTCTGTCCTCTTTGACAGCTCTGGTCTAAGGAAAAACTGTCTGGAACAGCTCACGCCTTGTGTTCCCCCTCCTAAAGCTAGGTATACTACGATGCAGTAATGGCTAACCTTGGTTGTCAATTTGGCTACATTTGGAATCAACTAAAACCCAAGTTTCTTGGAACTGATGTGTGGGATATTCATAATCAAAATTATATGAAACAGGAAGAGTCACCCTAAATCTGGGCCATGCCATAGAAGAAGGAAGCTTTGCTCTTGGCCTGCTTACACTCATTCTCACTGTCAAATTCATCGTTCCTTTTTCTGTGGCCAGAATTAAATCCAACTTCTTCAGGATTCCAATGTAGACAGAAAACCAGTAGCTCTTTAGGAATCCTCCAGGATTTCAGCACTATACCAGGACAGCAGAGACATCCACCCTTGGGAACCAAACAACTGCTGGATTCTCAGCCTTTCTCCTGTGAGACTGCCATGGTTGGACTACCTGGACCACAATCAGTAAGTTACTCTAACAAATCCCATGTATGTGTATTAAATTTTATGTATATGCATACACACATACATTATATTATGTTCCTTTGGGAACCCTGGCTATTATAAATGTTTTGCCTTAACATTAGGAATGTTCCATATCCTTGGATATCTCATAATACGCATCCCCCATGAGATCTAAAATACTTCAAGTGTCCCTCAGGTTTGTTACAAGAGGGGCATTGCAGTGAAGACTACTCTGATACTGGGCAGCTTTCTCACACCTTGGGTACCAGTTTTTATGGGCCTAAGCTTCTATTGCTTTTCTGACAGACTATGAGAATGTTCAGTCTCATCAGCCTTGTAGCCTGGCAGCTAAGTTTGTGCAAAACTTCCTGCCAGATCCAAGAACCTCAGTAGTAATTGACATGGTGTTTAGAGTCACCTCTAGGATGGATAACACCGGAAAATGTTCCTGTCTTGTGGGCTGATACCAGAGAATGAGAAAGAAAGAGAGGGAGAAAGGGAAGAGGGGAAGGAAGGAGGGAGGGAGAAAGAAGGGGTAGAGACAGAGAGAGGGATGGGGAGAGAAAGGGGAGAGTGACAGTGATGGGGGAGGGGGCGAACATAAACAAGTTTCATTGTGTGTTTCTATTTCAGCTCTAGAATGACACACATCCGTGTTATGAGGAACTGTCTCTGGGAATGAAAGTAAGTGTAAATTCTCTATACTTCAACGTACTTTATCAGTTTTTTTCTAAAATATAGTTACTAAGAAAATCATTGAAAGCAATAATATTATCTTGTGCTAATATTTTGAAAACACAATCCCCTGTGTAGAAGTCATGTCCCGAGAGCCTCCATCTCTGCTTTTTCTCCCATCATGAATAACAAGCCCTCCTTTCAGTCATTAGGGTTTCAGCTTAAAGAAAAAAAAACTTATGATCAATTTACCAGCTCATGAGATCTGAACAAAGTCATGTCTCTGTGCATAAAGTAAAGAGATATAAAAAGAAACTAGAGTATTTTTGAACACTGTTATAATCCTTCATTTGAAAATTTGAGTTTTTCTAATCTAGCATATTCTAAAAACAAATCAACCATGTGTGTCTTTACAGATTGCTTGATTGAAGTTCAAAGATGAGCTAAGTGTTTATAGGAGAAGATAAAACAGTCACTGCTTTCCTACAGATGGGATGCTTGCAAGGCAATAGAATATTCCAGAGGAAAGCTCTCTAGAGAGACACTGTCTATGTTGTAAGAATTGCTCATAATAGAAGAAACTTGTCCTCCCTCTGTAAAATTTCATAGCTGCAAATAACAGATCTCTGGGCACCAAAAGGCCTCCATTAAAGCAGCATTCGTCTGTGTGGGCATGTTTCTTAGTGGGGTGCCTTCGCAAAACCACTGCCAGGCAAGCCTGGCTCTCCCAGTGCAGAACTAGCTGTTTCAGACTCCATCAGATGGAAATTAGGATCTTTTCCTGTGTTCTTCCCTCTGAAAGCAGAAACTTAAAGTCTTAAAAAATTCAACCCTAAATTGTTACATTAATAATTGGAAGGGCCCAGTATGGTTTGGGCAAAGGCCCCTCTATACACCCAGCCCCCAAGAAACAGGAGATAAATTACAAGCCCCAAGTTCTACATTCCCTGAGTGCTCTTTCCCTCTGGGAATGTTATCCTGGAGTCAGATTTTGCATATAACTTATCTGTTTGATGTACTAATAGAATAGTGTGAGCTTACTCACACTAATAATAATAGTGAGTAATAGAGTGAATACTTGTGAATTATTATTTATAGACAATTACATTGGTATAGATTCTTGTATATTGATACAAAATTAAATTATATTGAATATTGTATGTGTGCATGCTTCTACCTCTGTTTAAAACATTTTAATATATTGATATATATTTACCATATTGCAGTGTACGTTTCTACCTCTGATCAAGATACTTCTACATTGTTTACATTTTGAAGTCATTGTCCTCATTTATTGCACAGTTGTTTATTGTCTTAGTCTTTAAGCTATATAGGTATTAAGAATTACAGATCAATAGTCATCTATGTTTGTTATAGTTAGACTAATCAGGTTTTCTAGATACATAGAGATTATATTCTGCATTCATAGATAATCTTCAATCACTTCAAAGAGCTGTAGAAAATGGCATTTAAATAACTTAGGGTTCTGTTAAGTGAGACACAATTTTCCTGGCAGCACCGATCTATTACCGAAAGAATGTTGAGCACCAAAGACACTCCGCTTGGAGCTGGTTTTCTTCTTGGCAAAACTGGCCTTTGGGCAAAGAAGTGCCCATGCCTCAACCACTGACAAGATAAGATACATAGTATCTGGAAAACCTATTCGTCTTGACAGTTTAGAACGGTTCTGTCCGTAAGACAGTTTTCAAAAATTTCCTGCCTCTGAAAATGGTCTGTCAGTTATTCTAGGCCTTAGCCAAAGTTGGTTGGTTGCTTCAACGTTGCAAACAAGTCTTTGGGTGATTGCCTAGGTAGCCAGTTGTCTCTGTCATTTGTTGCACATTTTGGAAGTTCTTTGATTGCACTTCCTACTTACTCAAGTAATATTATTTCCCTTCTCAGATCTTTGATGGGGTTGAAGACTAGATAGTTGTAGTTACTTTCCATGCATGACTTGGCCACGTTATTTATTATACAAGACTTAAACTAGTTAGAATAGGATAATTACTGAATATATTTGTTCTTATTATATATAATTTTGTATTAGGCTTAGAACTCTCTTATTTAAATAAAAGGGGGAGGTGCTGTAGGAAGTCTTACAGCTAGTGGTAACCTGCCCACTGGGGTGTGGCCTCTTATACTATATATGCTGATGTAGAGCATGTATCTGGCCTCTTTTCCAGTCTGTTATGGTTGCAGATTTTGGCTTCTAGTCTCCATTCCAGCAGAGGATTCTGATTTGTGAGTTTACCCATAAATAAATAGCCATCTATTTTCTCAATTTTGAGCTAGTGTTGGATTTATTTTAAGCGTCTTTCCTCGATGTACTTTCTAAGTTAGGCAAAAACTAACTTCATATTAAGGGTCACACTTTATTCACATACTGTGTCAAGGTGGCACAGATCTTCACGGCAGGCTGTTATTCTGTTTTTTGAAAGAGAATGATTTTACCATGTGTAGCTTCTCACAAGTACAGTTCCCATATACAGGAGAGGTCAGAGAAGAGAGAGAAAGGAAGGAAGGGAGAAAAGTGGAAAATACTGAAAGAGAAAGAAGTTGGAAAGAAAAGCAAAGCCATGAACAGTGAAGAAGTGAGTGAGTGAGTCAATCACCAGGCAAAATAACCATATACATAACACTTTCCCTTATTGCATATGGGTAAGAAATACAAGATTTTCCTGTGCCAGGCCCAAAACTTGGGGCCTCAGACATGGCAGCCTAATTGCTCCACCTCTGATCTACATGAACCCTGAGCCTCCACATGATGCTTTGGTATATAGTGAGCACTTAATGGTCAAGCACATTAATATAGATATCATTTCACAATCTCTTTTTTCTTTTCAGTGTGGTAAGAACACCTAAAGTCTAAGTCACTTAACAAGTTTCCAGTGTATATTATTTTTAAAACTATAGTCCCCCCACCTCTTCATTTGTCCTGTGTGGCACCAGGAGCAGAGGTATGTAACACAGTCTGCCCTTTTGTCCAATCAACTTCTCTTGTAAATGTTCATGGCAATGAGTGTTGGAGAGAGTGGAAAGATGGAGGATCAAAGAAGGTGTTTTTGTTTTGCCTTTTTATTGCTGTTTTTGTTCTTTTGGGCTTTTTGTCTTCCTTTTCGTTTTTGTTTGCTTGGTTTGGTGTGATTTTTTTAAAAAAAAACTGAATGCTGGGAGAAAGGAAGTGGAGTCAAAGAGAAGCCATAGAGCCACCACCAGAGACAGACATGCTGAAACTTTGATGGTAAGCCACTGCCACCTATCAATGCACAGATTAAATGGAGGTGGATTAAACTAATATGTAAGAGATAGCCAATAAGAATGGGCCAAGCAGTGATTTAATTAATACAGTTTCTGTGTGGTTATTTTGGGAGTCTGGGCAGCAGGGAAACAAACAAGCGGTCTCCTTACTACAAATTGGCACCCAATGTGGGGCTGACTAATTCCACTTAAAAGCCTGAGAGAGCTTGAGAAGTTATTCTAGACAGAAAAGAATAGAGTTATGCACAGCTTCTTGGTAGCAGTACTTTCTCAGCTGGACTCTGCTTGCTAGAGGCAAGCGCTCTCATTTAAGAGAGGATTCCTGACTCAGCTTATCGACGTTTTGGAACGTCGAGAAAATTCTCCAGGACGGAAGAAACACTTAAATGGTGTTGATGAAAAGTTAGCTGTATACTTTTTGGTGGCAGTTGTAGGATTATAGGCAGGGTGACCAGACAGAAAGTAAAGGCATGGCAGTGAGAATTGTGGGAAGAGGAAAGGTTCAGTCTGCAATTGTCACCCAGACAGAGAGGAAGCCAGACACAGAGCAAGCAAGATATGACAGCCTTGCCAAAAAAGATACCAAGTCATGTGACTAACACAGACAAGAATGAGCTAATATAAGATATAAGAAATAGTTAATAAGAAGCCTGAGCTAATAGGCCAATCAGTTTATGACTAATATAGACCTCTGTGCATTTCTTTGGGACTTAATGACTGCAGGACCTGGTGGGACAGAAACCTCTGTCAACAGGGGATTGCTGCAGGGGTGCAGGGATGCTATGGGTGACTTGGAGGTGAGTGGAATTTGGGTACATGATGAGAAATTCCCAAAGATTCAATAAAGAAATTCTGTTAAATATTAAAACAAAAACCTACACTCCTCATACATTAGCTCTCAATACTTTTTCATCATAGTGAAGGACCATCGATGGCCTAAATTAGCTTTGACTTTCTCTCTGGCTTCTTAATTTCTGAATTACTTTTTTAAATTTTAATTTAAAAATCTTTTTGAGGGTTTCATACTTGAACACCATATTTATATCATTTTCACCCTTCTTTCTCCACCATCCTATTCCTCTTAGAATTCCCACTACTCCTCAAATTCATGATATCTTGTTTAATTATTTTCACATATGCATATATAAATAAATATAGCCTTCTGAGTTTCTTTAGTATTGTTCATGTGTATGGGTGTGCATGAGAGTCTCTTTAGTGCTGTTCATGTGTGTGTTTAGGGATGACCACTTGGGACTTGATAATCTATCAGGAAGCTCATCCCCAAAGAAGACCAACTGTCCCTCCTTCCAAAGACACAATTGCCTGTAGCTCTTCATTTAGGATTGGATTTTGTGAGATTTCCCCCCAATCATATTAACTACTGTTGTCACTGTACAGTATCCCAGTAATATATAGAAAGCACAATTCAGATTTCAGTTAGATATTATACTGATTCAGGTGCATGGCAGTACTGGAATCTTCTATAGGGTCCATGATTTCACCAGCCATGGGTAGTTGGCTAAGTTTCTAGTATGAGGCATGAATTCGCTCCTATTGAGTTGGCCTTGAGTCCAACTAAACTGCTGTTGGGTATCAAGATACAGAAACCACTATCACACCTTTAGAATATCTTTCTGTAATGATCACTTTTATTTGTAATGTCGCAGCCTAGTAGAATTGCAGATTATTTTCTTCCTTGGTAGCTTTCATAGCACCTTCCAGTACAATGAAATTCAGTCCCCATGGAAGAGACTTAATTCCTCCCAGTCCTGTGTCCAAAACATGTGATATCTTCAGCAATAAGCAATCTCTGAGGCAACCAAGGGCAACAGCAATAACTGATAAGATTTTGGAGTTTCTTCAACTCTGCTGACAATACAGAGAGGGAGGTTTCTCACATCTGGCACAGAGGTGCTTTTATTTATTTATTTATTTATTTATTTATTAAATTTATATTTCTTGAGAAAAACATTATCACTCCAGAAAGCATATGTGTGTGTGTTTGCACACATACTTGTATATTATATATACATTTTAAGTAACATAAAATAAAGCCTCCCTCTGGCTTTTTCAAAGGCTTTACTTGGTAATCAAAGGATTGTAGGTCAGATCCAGAGCTCAGTGATAGATGGCTTTTAAGGGAACTGCAGGAAACTCAGAATTTCAGCTCTCAGTCAATTGTTCATCCTTCCAGTTATGTACAACCACAGAAGCTTCGACCCACCAATCATGCAGATCTTCAACAGGGATTAGGCTTTTCAAGAAACTTTAGTTCACGCAAAGGATCATGGTGGGGGTGGTGGAGAGAAGGAACTCTAGAGAGGAGGCTAGTTTTTTATGTATTGATAATGTCAAGTTATAATACATACCCAAATTAATCAAAACAATATTGGCCTAGAAAACATATATAAACACAATGAGATTGAACTGGGAACCAAGAAGTAACCCAAGTATATATGGTCAAGTAATATTGACAAGGGTGCCCAAGAGACACAATGAGAAAAATTCTCTTCTATTAATGATGTTGGAAAAACTGAATACATGCAAAAGAATAAAATTAGACCCTTTATCCCCCACACAAAATTAATTCCAGTGGATTAAAGAACTAAATATAAGACAGACACTGGCAAACTCTTAGAAGAGGATAGAAAGGCAAAGTCGCTTAGCCTTTGGAATGAGTTTTCAGATAACAACAAGAGGTGTAGGAAGGTAACTAAAATCCTACACGTTGGACAAGTGTGTCAAACTGTACACCAAAAGAAAAAAAACAGCAAAATAGATTATAAGAAAGCATTTCTGTACCATATATCCAATAAAGGGTAAATATCCAAAGTAAATGTGAACCTCACTCTACTCATTAGCAAAATAAATAATGATTAAAAACTGAGACAAGGTCCTGAACATGTAGTTCTACCATGAAGATGAAAAATTACCTAATGGGCGAACAAAAAGGAGTTCGTCATTGCTAGTCACCAGGGACATACACATCAGAGCCGGAGAGATGGGTTCATATCTTAGAATAGCTCCTTAGGTTAGAAAGCTGCCATCCAAATAAAACAATACAAGCAGCAACCACGCCAAGAAATGCTGACAGCGGTGAGGAAGAGCACAGCTGCTGAAAGCCATGTTTATCGGTGGTTCCTCAACAAATGAAGAAGAGGCAAGCACACCTACCAAAGCACCCACCAATGTTTCTTCACCTTCGTCGATGAGGGAGTAAATGATCTCTTCATACATGTACACGTGAACTCTGTTCTTCATCGCGTCAGTCACAACATGCAAGAGTTAGAAGTAGCCTGTGTCCAGCACTAATGAATGGATAAATAACTACCCCGCCTCCCCAGAGTGAGGGGGGAGGGAGGTATTTATAGATGTGTTATTTAAATTTTTTTTAAAAAAAGAACTTTTTTTGTATTCCATGAAGCTACCAATGTTTCCACATTTTAAGGGACTTCAAGTAGTTTTTTTTTAATACTGTCATATTTGTGGAGCAGGGGGTAGATTTCAGCAAAAGAATGATTTGAAAGAAAGCAGAAACATGATGTCAGAAAAAGATTTTTGGGGGGCCAGTAAATGTCAACCTTAGAATAGAGCTGAACATTTTGTAGGGGTCTGTGAGTTGAGGAGTCCTGTCAGATTTGAATGTTCCTGGGCATTACTCAAGAGAGTGGCACAATGAAGCAATCAGAATAAACAGTGAGTTCTTTGGAGAGAGCTGACTGACTGCTCAATGACTTGACCCAATGTGAATTAAACACACTGTGTAGTGTTCACAGAGGAGCCAGCCAATAGGAATTCAAGCTGTTACTCTTGAAGCTCCTGTGTCTGGCATCTACGAGGAACAGTGAGTGGCCTAAGCCTCTTCCCATGCAAGGAGCAGGCCCATGATTCATAAACGAGAAGTCAGAAGAGCTTCCCCCTTGTCTGTAACCAAAGCTATTTTTAACTCCCAGTCGAGAAAATCCTGCTTTCTGGCTCAGGCACCTTTTACAATAATATGCTTCCTAAAATTGAGATGACTCATTAAAATCTGTACCTTGAAGGGGCTGGTGGCTTGGTTCGCACATTTCTAGGAGAGGCAGTTCATCTGGAAACTTCTGGAGAACTCTCTCCAGCCTCCCACACCCTGGATAACTAGAGGAAACCTAACTACTAAGCTGTCAAGGAAAAAGCCCAAACAGAGCAAGGTGTAAACTTTATTGTCAGAGAAAGTAAGTCCTGACCTGAGAGTAATTGGTAGGAGCAGGAAAAGCAGGAAAAATCAACTGTGTATGTAATTTCTTTTCCACACACAGAGCAGAAGACTGCTTTCATGAGGTGATCACAATTTCAAGTCCCCTACCCCAACTCCCTTTTAGGGTTATATTTGGGGGAGAGGGCTGGACATAAACGGAACATTTGTCAGCCTCCTCAAGGATGCTAAGGGGGGAAGGAGTGGAAAGGAAACCTTGCTCTCAACACTGAGGACTTCCTTTGACAGAAATGCAATCCCAGCTTCTGCGTTTCAGTGGAGGGGAAGGGAAGAGAGAGGTAAGATTTGCAAGATGGCATTGTGCAGGGGGTGGTTACATGTACTGTCTCATTTCACAGTCTGACTCAGATAGGAAGCATGGGGAGCAAGCAATCTCGACCTGTGCACCCATGAAGAAAAGGAGATCTTTTCAGATGGCTGCTGGTTGAGATGGAATGCGACATAGTAAGACCAAGGCAGGAATGATGGGATTGATGCCGGAAATGGGCAGTCTTTGGGAATGAGTGGTTATAGAAGTCTCTGCCCACTCGGACCTTAGAATACATAGTCCAAGCCCTGGTAAGCAGGTTTGGTTTGAGCTCTCTGGAAAACCTATCTTATAGCTTTAGAAGTTCACCAGTCAGGAAGAACCAAGCCTCTGTTTGGGTGATGCAAACAGATCTGAGCTCATCACATATCCTGGGAATGAATTACTTGATTTAGACAGTCACAGGTTGCACACAAAATGTTGGTTTTGTTTGTTTGTTTTGGTGTGTGCATGTGTGTGTCTCCCCAGACAAAGATCCATTACCTACTGCTTATGGTCTAGAATTCATTTTTCTTGCTAAAATTTTCATGATGCTAGGACCACAGGTAGGTACCTATGTTAACTCCATATTGCTTACTTTTAAGTTTCTGGAAACTGGCTTGGTACCTAACAAACCAAAGCAGTCAAGTAAACAAATCCTTTTGAATCAATGTCATGAGCAGCAAACCAATGCATATTTATTATTTGAAATGTGGGCAGATTCATTCCCAGTAAATTTGCTCAAAATTAAATACTTGTTTTATCTTAGAAACAGTTATTTTAATGTGGAGATTGAAAAGGGAGTGGGGAAAGCAGTGATTTAGAGAGCAAAGGAGGAATAAATAATTTTTAAATGCAGATGTGACACTATGAAAGATAAGGGAACCTAAAGCAAATTCTACAGTGGTATCTACGCAGAGTTAGCTTCTGAGAAATAACTGGGAGTTGAACAAGACAGACTCTGCCCTGCTTGATTTTACTCATAAAGAACCCACAGTGCCCCTTCTGTGCCACATTGTGCTAGGTGGGGTACAAGAAACTCAGGTTTTTCTCTCTTGGTGCTGACATCCTGGAAGGGGTGGTTGGCATTTAACAGACCACAGAGAAAACTCCAGATCCAGCAGGGCACTTATTGTAACATGTGTGTACACACACATATATGTGATGAATATATGTATAGAAGAGGAAACTGTAGACATGGCTACACAGAGAAGCTGAATAGGTCATGTGCATAGGTCCCTGACTAGAGGCCACCAAAAATAAAACTTGTATGACTCAATTGTACATGTTGCAAGTATATGTCAGAATAGATTCAACAGAGAGCTGTGTGAAAATGAAATACCATTTTTTGGAAGGATAATTTGAATCTATTCATGCTAGACAATTGTGGTGGTTTGAATAAGAATGACCCCATTGGCTCATAGGTTTGAACACTTGGTCATTGGGAGTGGCACTACTTGAAAGGTATTAGGACGAATGGCTTGTTGGAGGAGTTGTGCCTTGTTGGAAGAAGTTTGTCATTGTATGTTGGCTTTGGGGTTTTTAATGCTCAGACTAAGCCTGGTGTCTGTCTGTCTCTCTCTTTCTGCTGCCTGCTGAAATGTAGAAGTCTCAGCTACCTTTCCAGCATCATGTGTGCCTGTGTGCCATTCTGCTTCCCACTATGATGATAATGCACTAAACCTCTGAATGTAAGCAAGCTGCAATTAGATACTTTCTTTTTATAAGAGTTCCTGTGTTGAGAATTCTCTGTTCAGTTCGGTGCCCCATTTATTAATTGGGTTAATTAGCATTTTAAAGTCTAGTTTCTTGAGTTCTTTATATA
>LOEQ01002324.1:5483-34820 GCA_001685075.1 Bramus lutescens | reverse complement strand
GAGGGAAATGGGAGGAGGGGAGGAGGTGGAAATTTTTAATTAAAAAAATTAAAATGACGGAAAAAAAGAATTCCTGTGGTCATGGTGTCTCTTCACAGCAATAGAACACTGACTAAGACAACAATGCATATCTAACTTTAGTAAGTGTGTTTAGAACACTTTAGACACAGGAGCTTAGGCAGACCAGTAATCACAGATGTACGTGCCTTCCAGAAGAGTAACACACAGAGACTGTTGCCAATGGAAGGAAGCGAGAGACACCTAAGAGAGAGACTTGGCTCATGGTCTGGGTTACTTTTGTTAGTCTCACAGATCCACTATTTCAAGTCTGGGTTTCAAGAGAATCTGGAAATCTGTATTTTGAACTGAAATGCCCTCATTTTAAAACTGCTCCCAACTAATCAGGATTTATGTAAACATTGTGCAGGTCAAGTACAACGATATCTATAGTTCAGAAATGGCTTGCAGACTGCTAGTTTCCCACATACATGCTAAAATATCATATATATGATATTTTATATATAATATAGGAGAATATGTATATTATATTATATTGGAGAATATATATATATATAGGCCACTAGTTAGTCCCATCTGCTTAGCCCCAAAATAATCACACAGAAACTGTATTAATTAAATCACTGCTTGGCCCAATAACTCTAGCTTCTTATTGGCTAACTCTTACATATTAATTTAACCCATTTCTATTAATTTCTATTAATATGTATTAATCTGTATATTGCCACATGACTCTGGCTTACTGGGTAGTTCCCAGCATCTGTCTCTGGTGGCTTCATGGCTTCTGTCCTATTCTGCCTCCTTTCTCCCAGCATTCAGTTTAGTTTTCCCCACCTACCTCTATTCCNTAGCCCCAAAATAATCACACAGAAACTGTATTAATTAAATCACTGCTTGGCCCAATAACTCTAGCTTCTTATTGGCTAACTCTTACATATTAATTTAACCCATTTCTATTAATTTCTATTAATATGTATTAATCTGTATATTGCCACATGACTCTGGCTTACTGGGTAGTTCCCAGCATCTGTCTCTGGTGGCTTCATGGCTTCTGTCCTATTCTGCCTCCTTTCTCCCAGCATTCAGTTTAGTTTTCCCCACCTACCTCTATTCCCTGTGCAGGCCCAAGACAGTTTCTTTATTAGCCAACAGTATTCACAGCATACAGAGGGGAATCCCATATCATATATTTTATTTATTGACAAAATGGATAATCATAGAATCTGAAGCTATAAGGAATGAATGCCTCTCACAGGAAACAGCAGCAGTATTAAAATTGCTGTATGGGTAAGGGCACTAGGTACATTGTTTGGTTTTCCTGATCATTTTGTGGCTAGTGGCTCTTTTGAGACTTTCTCCTTCTTCTGTATTTCCCCTCTGCTTACTCTTAATTCAAACTGTTGCCCGCTTTGTTTTAGAGTCTCGGGAACTCAGGCAAGGCCAGTAGCAAAGGAGCCCGCAAATCTTTCTGGCTTTTATTTTCCCCAAGCCTGAGACTATAGAAGTCATTTGCAGAAGTAAAGGAAGAAGTATTTTCCAGCGTAGGCATTACAAGAGAGCCAAGGGACAAAAATCGCACTTAATCCCACCCCAGCCAAGAGGGAATTACTAGCAAGGCATGGTAACCCAGGCCCGTGCTCCTAACTAATCCAAAGCCAAAACAAGGCCTTCTGGACAGTTCAGTAAGAACCTACAGCAGAATAAAATGTAAAAAGACAGCTGGGAATGTAAATGAATGGTAGAGGGCTTGCTTGGCATGCCTGAGGCCCAAGGTTTAATCCCACACTGCGAGAGGTAGAAAAAGTGTGGTTCTGGGGAGCAAGCATCCTGGCTCTATACCTCTTGCTAATGCTGTAGCTATGGCATCCAAGCAGAGGGCTCTGCAGGCAGATTTCCAAAGTATGTCTGTACCCCAAGCATGGCATCAGACAGGACACTGGCTAGTGGAGCCTGTGACCATGACGGTAGAACCTTTGCCTCATGCCTGACAAAGTAAGAGTTCTTGGAAGGTTGTCAGAAAACAAGAACCCAACATATGACTAAGGTTAATAACTCTAAGCAGCAGCTAACATTACAAATGGAATCACAGTTAATGTAAAGAATCCTGTCTCTTCCTCCACTTGTAGCTTGAAATTGAAACCTGCCATGGGTTTTACTCAGAGTCCCCATGATTTTATATAAAGTCCTTACAGAATCCTTCTTTTTATTTTAACACATACATGTATAGCTCTAAAAGGAGGCTGCACATTGTTTTCCCAGCCTCCCTGACTTGAATAATCACACAGAAACTATATTAATTATAGCACTCTTTGGCCTATTAGCTCAGATCTCTTATTAACTAACTCTTGCATCTTAAATTAATCCATTTCTATTAATCTGTGTATTATCACAAGGGTGTGGCTTATCAGTAAGGTTTCAGTGTCCTCCTTAAACAGCTATATGGCATCTCTCTGACGTCACCTACTCTCTCTATATATCTCTGTTTGGATTTTATGCCGACTTTACTTTGCTAAGCCATTGGCTGAAACAGCTTTATTTATCAGCCAATAAAAGCAACACATATACAGAAGGACATCCCATATCATATGGCATATGTGTTTTCCCCACCTATCTATAACCTGATCATGAAATATTCCAAATATGTTTCTTTGTGGCACTTCTCTGTAGACATTTAGGTGAACACTTGGCAGGGAGAAGCAGGAGAGAGAAGCTGAGTACTAGGCTAAACCTAGAATGTTTTTGCATGCCCTTCTCTCTAATACTATTTTCTTCTTTAAAAAATACTTATTTTTTAAACTACCGAATCCAATTAGTGCTGCCCATATGACATGGGAGTGGGGACATGCATTGGGGCTCTTATGCATTCTATTTTTATTCTTTCAGCATGATCTTAAGAAACACAATGTTCTAGTGTCTAAAGTTAGTTTTTCTTCTATTCTAAATCAATACAAGAAACTTGGAACATTTTAATCCCAACCACATTGTTTTTTGATTTATTTGCTAGTGTTCTCTCCCTCCCTCTCTCCCTCCCTCCCTCTCCCTCCCTCCCTCTCTCTCTCCCTCTCCCTCTCTCCCCTTCCTTCCTTCCTTTATCTCTTTCTTTCTTCAAACTAAAACCTCAAAAGAAAGTATTTTTCTACTTTACATTCTACTTTACACGATTAATTTTTTTTATAGCATTGCCTTCTCTTTGGGCCATGTTCTTTGCTAAGCTTTCTTCTTCCATTCTAGATCTTAATAGACCCATTTTTACCTTTTTGATGCACGGGCTTTGAATTTCTGAGTCTTCCAGTAGCAAACTCTGTTCTAATTTGTCAGGAACTATCCAAAGTGTACCCTCTTCCCCAAACTCACATGCGACAGAAGTTTTTTCTGCTTACTATACAAGCTCTGAATGTTACTACTCTTTATCAAATTTTACTCTTGGCAGGTAGTCGTCCTCTTCCGTCTTGCTGTCTTTGATTTGGTGGCCTGCAGGTGGTCTGCAATGCATCTAGACATAGTTTTATTTATTTACTTTTTTGTTTTGGGCTTGTTATTCACTGGACTTTCAGACTTGAGGGATTTGAGTATTTTGTTAATTCTGGAAAACGTGTTCCCATCTCTTTAATCTCTTTCTAGAAACATATTCATGTTCCACAGTCTCATCTACCATGTCAATAAACAGATACTTCATATTTTTGTCTTTACCTTATTGTGAGGCAGACTTTAAAGCATTTGTAAGAAATCACCTTGTTTACTAATGTTCTCTTCAGTGGACATTGCTGTTTAACCAGTGATGGCTAGCTAACTTAAGCCATTGCTTTCCATTTCTAGGGATGGTCATTATTTTCTGTTTAGTTTTAGATTTTCCTCAGACCCGTCTGATAACTGTTTGATGGCCTCTTCCTTTGTCATATGAGAACTCTTTTTTTTATCTTGTTTTTGTTCAACATATTTACTTTAAATCTCCTATATGACAGTTCCAATATCCGTAATCTTTTTCAGATCTGCTTCTGTGATTTATTATTATGCAGGATTTTACTCATGGTGCTTCCACACTTGGTTTACCATTAAAAACAAAAGCTAAGCAGCTCAATTCCTAATTCTCACAACTGGCTCTATAGGGATTCTTTGATATCAAAGTTTAGCGTACACCCTTCAGCAGATATATAATGGTTTATGCCAAATACCCAGGGAAACTGCCAGTCTACAGCTTCAGGAATTTTAGCTCGTGGTTTTTAATTCACATAAATAATGCATCTACTAGCTCCAAATATGCACACATTCAAGTTTATGGTCAGAAACTCCCAGAGGAGAATTCTTTCTATTGACTGATTCTAGTCAGATCAAATGGGTACATACTCCTTTAGAACAAAATTTATTCTTATTTATTACTAGGGGATGGGGTTGTTTCCCTCTGGAGTTCTACATTTACTGTAGTGGCTGATTCTATGTGACTAACATGTGCTCCAGGCCTTCATTTCTGGATAAACATGTGAATGACCATTAAAACCCAAGTTCTAGACCATGGTGAGCAGCCAGCTGCCGTGTATCTCAAGGTAAAAGACAAGTATAAGCAGCCTGCCACCACTGATTAACATCATGTACCAGGTAGGAGGGCTCTATTGGACAAGGTTTCTCAGAACACTTATCATATAGCATATCTATAAACAATGACAAAAATCTTAGAATACTCTGATGGATAGTTTAATGCCCCAATATGACCAGGCTTAGAGATGCCAATAGCTGATAAAATAGTTTCATGGTGTGTCAGGAAGGGTACTTCTAGAAGAAAGCAGGATTTTAAATTAGAAGCTGAGTAACAAGGATGGCTCTCACAAATGTGAGAGGGCACTGTCCCATCAAGTGAGAGATCAAATAGAATACAGAAGCAGATAAAACACCTCTTTCTCCTAGAGTAAGTATATTCATCCTTTTTTGCCTTCTGCTTCTGACTCTTGGACCTTCAGACTCTGGGACTTACACCAAAAATCCCCTTTCTGCTGTTTTGTGGCTTTGTGCCATTGGTTTTTTTCTGGTTTGGCAGCTTGCAGATGTTCAAGGGGCTTCACAGTCATCATAGTTGTGAGTCAATTTCTTGTTCTAAACACAGAATTTCTTAGGGATTCAGTTTTCTCTGGGGAGTGTTGACAAATACAGATGGAAGACATTGACTCTGGACCACAAAATTTTAATCTACCTCTGGTTATAGGAAGAGGTATATAAAGATAGAACTCAGAAAATAATTAGACCGATCTTCACAAGAGAGATGAATCAATTTAGTCATGTTCCCTCTACACGCAAAAATCTTCATTAATTTTCTTTAAGTATGGACATAGCCCTTTGGTTATGGCACCTGTGGAAATACCCCTGTAAAGAGAATGTTCCAAACTGCTTTGCTGTTACCTAAGCCGGGTTGTGAGAGAATGAGGGGCAAAACCTCCATAGATGAATCTGATTATCTGTCTATCATGGACCTGGGTATTTAGTGCACAAATCTGCTCTCAGATAGACTAAAGTAACCTGGGGGAAAGATAAGAGAGTTTTCACTGAGATAAATCTCCTGTCTTGAGACCATCCAGGTTTCTTTGCAGATATTGTCAGTCTCCTCTGGTTGACTCTGGCTAAGAGCAGAGTTTCTCCTCACATTCAGTGAGTGGAACAAACTCCCCCATATCCAAGTTGAAAGGGTAAAACGTGTCTGTGTTCTCTTCATATAAGGTCTTCTAAACTACTTATAATTCACATCTCCTTAAAAGTAAAGGATAGCTAAAAAGGTCTCATTAGATAAACTATGGTAAAATTTGCTTGGAATGCTAAACATAACATTTACCAAAAATAAATTCTCTAAATAGGATGGTCAGCTGAACTGTATTCAAATTAAAAGGCTGTGAGGACATTCTAAAAGCAGCTATCAGAACACGGGATCTCCCACAGATGGGCAAGCAGCTGTGCCCTAAACACAAGGTACTCTAACAGGAGGGATGAGAGGAGGAAGACATGAGAACAACCATTCTAAGTAGAGAACTGGGGGGAAAAAAAGGCTCGCAGCCTTCAGGGAGTGGGCCAAACCTCCAGTTCCTGAGCCAGAAAATGTTAATATTTTGTAATGTAGATTTTCCCAGGAATATGGACCACAAATACTTGGAGTATGGGTGAGAGGCTAACTCACTAGCTGTGCTTTCGGCTTCAAGTAGACAGATGAGTTGGAAGATTGGGAAAGCTTCTGAAACAGAACATCAAAATCCTTACAGAAAACTGAGCAGATAGTCAGCATCCACCTCGCCCCAATACTGTGAAAAAGGAATGTCTAACTTGTGAGACAGAAAAACAAAGAAGTAAAGAATGAGAGATGCCTTAAAATCTGGCCCTTGACTTAAGCATTTCCACCCCACTAGAGACTAATGATTGTGCATACTGCTCCCTCACACATAAAACCACTCCTATGTAGGAGTTATTCAGAGTTCATGAGAGAATCCAAACTGACTTGGAAACTATACTAGCAAATATTTAAGATCTCTGTCTAGAACAACAAAGCTACAATTGAAGAAGAGTCTTCCTAAATTACAAATATTTATTATGACAATAAGACTAAGACATCTCTGTGGTTTGTACTGACCTGTTAAGAAATAATAAGAAGAGGATAGTGGATAACAAAAAGGAGACTGTCAGGCTTTTAAATGAAAATAAACAAAACAAAAAGGCAGATCTGAGAGATTATTTTTTGAGATGGAACCTTGCTGTGTTGCCCAGGCTATCCTTGAAGTTGTGGGTTCAAGCAATCCTCTTACTTCAGCTTCCCCATTACCTGGTGAATACAGTCATATAACAATGGGCCTTCTACAAGAGAAAAACTATTGAATAACCTCAACCCATCCTTTTTTCCAAGGCTGTTGAGGATGAAACACGTAACCGCTCTGTGTGTCAGGGAGAGACTGCTGAAATGTAGCCAGGGTACATAGGTTGGATGATCTAATTTGCTTTTTTGATCATCCTTTTGAGGAAGAAATTCAAAATACATCTTGCCAGAGATGACTAAAGTCTAGGGAGGCTTGCTCAGAGCCGAAGAAGTTCTATAGATTATTATATATTTAACAGTATCTCATTTAGAGTCTTTAGAGCGTGGGAAGAGATGAGAGTCTGGAGGTGTGTAAAATAGCTATGACAGACATGAGAATAGAAACCATCGGGACAGATTTAAAGTCTGCAGTGGCCCTTAAAGAGGAAAAGATTTTGGTGATCTAAGAGGATATACAGTGACTTTGAGGGAAATGAAAGGTTACTAGGAAGAAATGAATTTATAACACCAAGGAGGCCATTGTGGTCAGGTATGGTTTAGAAAATTAAAAGATACAGAATTAGTTGCTTGTGGAAAATTCTTTCCTGCATTCAGAATACAAGAATGTGTAAGGCATCAATTACCTTTTTATCTGGGAGTAATTAGGCACAGACAGTTCTTGAGAGTGAAAACAGAATCATCAAGGAAAGTCTCAATTTTATACCCAATGCTGTGTTTGGAAAAAGAAGAGAAGTGATCCTGGTTCTACTCTGAAGAGCAGAGAGCAAGCCCATCTTAAAGGGAAGCAGTCTCAGAGAGAAGATGAAAGGATGCTATTTGGAACAGATGGGAGGTGACTTCTAAGGAACTCGGCTTGGTTAGCTTAACAAAGAAAATGCATACATAATTTGTCTTCAAATAATTTAATAACTACCTCATAAAAACATTTTACTCTGTCATAGGGTTCAAACAAATATGAGCTAACTGGAACCATAATCTGATCCATTATAAGGAAGAAGTACAATGACCAGAGCTAGCCCCGAAGGAAAGCCTTTCCTACATATGAGTTCAAAATACTAAAATCTACTCTGAGATTCTGACCAAGGTATTGTAGAAGAGAGACTCTCCATTTAAAATATATGACTCTTAACATCCTCACCAGAAGCTTTTTGAAGTATTTTCAATTTAAACTAGAACAATATTCTTTTTTCTCCTTTGTCTGTCTCTGTCTACAATTCTATTAGCAGATTTGGAATGAGAGCATGACTTCAATTGATGTGTTATTTTCTTTTTCTCATTGTTGTAACAAAATGGCTGAAAAGCAGCAGCTTAAGGGAGGAAGGGGCTGTGTTGGTTTACAGTTCAAGAGCATACAGTCCATCATCATTGTGGTAAGGAAGGCAAGGTGGCAGGAGCAGGAGGCAGCGGATCACATCGCATCCACACAGGAGGCAGAGAGAGGATTCTTGGTGGCCACCATACTTCCTCTTCTTTGCACAATCCAGAACCCCAGGTCATGAGGATGATTCCACCCATCATTTGGATGTGACTTTCACCTTAATCACCCTAATCTTTGTGAGCTGTCACAGACATAGCTGGTGGCTTTCTTAATGATTCCAGATTGTTTAACTGGCCACCAGTATTCACCAACATAGATGCCTTCTCAAGAGGAGATAAAACATTTGTTCACACTTCCTCCTTCCCACATGACTTCTCATTCTGGGCCTCAAAATTGCTGCTCTGATCACATTACCTTTAAAGAACACCAGCCATGTTTGCTGGCGTCTGACACATTATCTGTCCACGATCACGGGGATGTTTGTGTGGGAGAGGTTGATTGATAGAACTGAATTTGCAGAGTCATGGCTTGGTGGAATAGTAGATTACAACCCATTTAGAGATGGCAGGAAATCACATAAGATTTGGTGATTTAAAATTCCTTTAGAATGCAAATAACTATTATCTTGCCATTGTGGCATATTGATTAGAATACTTTGCTCTTCCTGGTGGCTATTTTTGAGTGAGGAAGAAAAAAAAATGATTGGATTTCTTACTGCCATTGCCTGTAAGCATTTTCTGTAACTGAGAAGTGTTGGCAAGTAACCTGAATTTTTTAATAAGCTTACTTTATAATAAAAACGAATTGTGAAAATCAAATGTTGAAAGGCAAACATCTCTCTAGAATCAATCTGACCACGTCTAGACCCTTGCCTCACTCCTTCCTGCTGGTCTGTTCTAACATTATGATTCTTGCCTCCCTTTTTCTTAAAGGGGACTTCCACTGTTGACAGACGTATGGCAGTTTTTATTTAATTCTCACCCTTTAGGTGTTTTTATTGCTTTCTTTTTCCATTGTTTCTGGTAAGAAGTATGTCTTCTCTCTTTATAATAATCTTTTTTTATTTTCTCTCAAGACTTTATTTTTGCTTCTTTTTTTATTTTAAGCAGGTTAACTATGAGGTGACCAGGTGTGATTTTTAAGCTTACATTTCTCCTGGTTGGGTATTGACAAGCTTCTTGGATCCATATGACACTTTAAAATAAATTTGAAAAGTTATCCTCTCCCATCTCTTCAAACATTTACTTTGGCCCTGGTCTCCTTTTCTTTTAGTAGGACCAGTTGCGTGTACATTGGATCATTCCATATCACCACGCTCACACTGGAACATCCACTCTGCTGTGCTCTACGGTATTCCCTGTTTATCTCGTGGTTGGATACTGTGTGCTCATCTTTGAGTTCATAGTCTTTCCTCCACACAGTCCTATACACCTTATTTCTTCTGCTGTTTTTTTCTGAGATTGTAATTTGACTACGTTTCTTGCTTCCCTGTCCTTTCTCCAAGCCCTTCCATATATCTTTCCCCACTCTCCCTCAAATTCTCTCTCTCTCTCTCTCTCTCTCTCTCTCTCATTTCATCCCTCCCATTGATAAAGCTCCCCCATTTTTCATGAATGCTAGAATTCTCTTCTAAAACTGAGGTATGATACCTTCCTGACAATTCTAACATCTATGACACCTCCAAGTCCATTTCTGAAGTTTCTAGTCTCTCTTGACCATAAGTTATGTTTTCTTATTTATTTACATATCTAGCCATTTTCTCTTTTATCTGGATATTTTATATTTTAAAAAGCTGTAGAAACAGGTATGCCCCTCTTCTTGTAACAAATGTCTTGAATGGGAACTGAATCAATATGTTCACCGAAAATGGGATTTTTTGCCATTTCAGTTTGACTTAGCTCATCATTATTTTCATGGTTTTTTGTTTGCTTACTTGTTTGCTCTTCTAAGATATATTTTTGTTTTGCATGTGTGCATGAGTGTGTGTTTGTGTGTGTGTGTGTGTGTGTGTGTGTGCCAACTGTGAGCAGGGTCCCTCAAAGGCCAGAAGCGGCCATGGGATGGGAGCTGAAGTTATAGGTGGTTGTGAACCAATGTGGGAGTTGAGAACTAAATGCCAAGTCCTCTGGAAGACCAGGAAGCACTCTTAACCACGGAGCCATCTTTCCAACCAGTTTTCAAGCCCCTGAAAGCACAATCAACAATTGTCTTTCTTCAGGCACAGAGTCTAAGCATCGCTGGAGTTTTGGAGATCTCTTTGCATTTTGCATCCCTATTTCTGAACTGTTAACAGTAGCCTTCTCAGTTCAGCTGACTGTTGTTTCTGTTGCTAGAGAATTCTCGTCGCTCTTCAGTTTGTACCATGTTCCCTGTACCCATGGATATTTCTATCGCTGATTCCTCTGCAACGGATGTTTTAGTTTTTATAGTTTTGCACAAATAAGTTTCCTTTCACCCTTAGCTATCTTGCGGTGGGGGGCTATAGTTTTGTAGTTCAGAAGGCATGTTTTTGCTGTTAGATTACAGTGATATTTGGGTCTTGGTGTATTAAACAGAAGCCACTAGGTCATTTTGAACAGTTAATTAACCTCTCTTCTCCAACTGTAAAAAAGCACAATATTATCATGGGGCTAAAAGATTGTGTAAGATGATAATGTAAGCATTTCTTTTTGCTTTTGCTTCTGAATGTGCCTTCAAAGAGTCCACAGGGTGGGTGTAAAATCACACTAACTGTGTGTATTTCCTTCTTACCTCCTAAGTCCAGGTTCAGCTGTGTGAACCAACATTTTTCCTGTTCCTCCAAAAGTCCTGCTTATTGTAGAATATACAAGATTTATTCAGATACTTGGCTTAAACTAAGATAATGCCCAACTCTAAAATGTCATAGACTATCAAAGGCCATTACTCCATATTATTAAAAAAGTATGTTTTAATAGAATCATCAGTTATAAATTCATAGAAGGTCACACAAAATGAGAAATACAGGCTAATAAATAATTTTATTTGACAGATTTTTTCCATTTATTGAGCCAGGAAATTTGAATCACAGAGAGGTGACTTGATCTCCACAGTTCTCATCTACAGCATGCTTGAAATAATTTGCAACATGGGATTCTTGGAAACTGTCTTTATGGCACAAGCATTACTTTTTGAAGACATGAGAAGCAAGTATACTCAACAGGTCAGCATTTTTGGATTCACTTTAATAAAGGCACCCAATGAATGCAGAGATCATATGCAAGTGGCTTGGCGCTGCAAAGACAGGCAGTATTTGGGCAGGGGGGCATAACTTTGGCTGATATTGAGTGTTCCTTTGTGCCTTCCCACTCTTTGTTTATATAACAATGGTGAGCTTCCTGTCTTGAATCCAAAATCAAAAATGCTACAATGTACCCAATGATCCTCCCTCCCATTCTGCTTTCTAGGTTCTATTTTTTTTTTGAATGAAGATTATGATGAAGCCCTCGCTCTACTGATTCAAGCGCTTAGGTTTACAAGAGACCCTGAAGGATTATTACTGATGTCATTTATGTGATTACAGGCTGTGTTTACAGCAAAAAAAAAAAAAAGCTAGGCTTAGGTAGTATTAAATGGCCCTACTAATTACACCACTATAAAAAGGCTTATAGATGATATAAATTTCAGTATTATTATGCAATTCTGTCATATGGCATTCTTCCAAAGAAAGGTATCATAGGGCTCATTTGTTTTTCCTTCTTTGCCCTGACACAAGAAAAATGAAAGCAGGAGGCTGTGCGACAGAGACACACAGCCATTGGAGCGAGTACTTACAGCAAGAGCAGACTGTGAGAGGCCAAGGCTGTTGCATATTGTCAGGATTGAAAAGTGATGTCAGGATCACAGTAAGCATTTCGGTGAAATTAAGGAAGTGAGATTGAAGACTGTGGCATTTTCCACAGGATGACAAAAACTAATGATCCTGCCCAACAGGAAAAGATCAATAGGAAAAAAGGCACTTTCAGATACTATTGGCAGACTTTGATTTGCTGCTGTCTTTTGGGGAGGGTGGGGGAGAATTTGGTGGTATTTATCAATACTAGAATGTCCATTGACTCAGTCTTAACAATTTTTGAAGCGTAAACTACAATATACTCTCTCTCATGTACCCAAAGACTTATCTATAAGGAGTTTTCTTCTAAAGTAGATGGGGTATGGTGCTGACTAGATGGCTCAGTAGTTAAGAGAACTCATTGCAGTTCCAGAAAATCAGAGTTCTGTTTCCAGCATCCATATTGGGCGGCTTAAAATCACTGGCAACTCCAGTTCCAGGTGATGATCCTATGTCATCTTATGCCTCCACTGAGTACCACACACATGGCATCTATACACTCTCACCTATCCCCCCCACATCACAGAAACACACACACACACGCGTGCGCACACACACACACACATGACATACACACCCACCCACATACACACACATACATACAAGTAAATCTTTCAAAAACTAGATGGGACAATTCAAACTTGGCAAGAATCTATATGACCACTAATTTGGGGCTTATCTATACTATTGCAGCAATCAACAATATACAGTAATCGTGCATGTACCGAGGTATACAATTTTCCAAGACATTAATTAACACATGAGAAAAACCAAATTACAAAGCAACTCGTTATTTTTGTTATTTCCAGCACTTGCATGAAAAACACAGAGTAACTCTGCATATGGGTACAAATGCATAGAAAAATGCCATGAAAAAACAAATAACCGTATTTTAGCAGAGATTTCCTTAGAATAGAGTGGTATTTATGTGCTCAATGGGGAGTACACTCAATTTTAACTGTATTTATGCCTTGTACTTGAAATGTTTATATTACACAAGTAATGTTTATACTGATGTGCTACCCAAGTAACTTAAAAATAAAATTAAACAGTCGGTTCTAGCATTATCTCATGGGCTCTTACCCTTTCATGGCAGCTCCCCTGTATTTAGCAGTTTTGGTAGACTAATATGTGCTTTAGAAGCGGTGTAATAATGATATTTGTTTGTTACTGAGATTTGTTATTAAAGTCTTTTATTCTTTTAAGTCTTAAGTTAAATTGGATTTAACCAAACTTTAATGGAAGTTCCATATTAAGACATGGAAGACTTCTTTGAGTTTAGCACTAAGTCTGTCTGCAGATTATAGTTGCAGCAAAAGTTATTTCAAATGAAATTGGTACACCTGAAATATTAAATTTTATTTATTTATTTACTTCTAGATCAGAGTCATCTACTCCATAAATCCAAGAAAATTCAGCTTATACTTAAGAAAAGGCTATGATGCTAAAAATTAGCATGTTATCTCTTTGGCCTCTTTTCCTGAAGTAGACAGGTTAATTAGGAAGCAGGATTAGCAACAACCCACTACTTTGATCTTGATTGATCTTGAGATTTTTTTTCTTTTCTTTTCTTTTTTTCCATTTCCTTCCTAGAATGACAGAGAAGTGAAGTACAAATTAATTTCGTGGAGAAAACTCTTTATTAACCAATTCTTTTCCCCAACTGTTGGTTCAAATCCCGAGTTCAATCAGAATCACAAAAAGGACTGAAGTGGCCAAGCAGTGTCTGACTTGCCCTTGAACTTTGGCCTAGAGTAGATAAGAGTCTTAAGAGTGGGGTGACTGAGGTGCAAAGGCAACAGACCTCCTCGGAGACAGAAGCATCTAAGCAGTTGGTGGCAGCAGTTTAGTGACACTGGACCATGGCTTGACATAGGGCAGGGTCAGAGCCAATGTGAACGCAGTAAAGCAGCTGAAAGGGTTTCACATAGTGTTGGGCACACAGTGTAATCAGCAGATGTTAATGAAATTTAACCAGAGACAACTTTGTACACCAGTCGAAATGTTCTACAAACAAATTAAACTTCTATCTTCATGAAGTGTGTTTTCTAAGTTAGCATGGTGAGCGCATTTAAGTGTTTAACTGGGGAGGTGACATAGATGTGCAAGGTCATGTGGTTGGAGATAATCTGGCTTGGACAAATACTTGTGAAACCATGTCAGAGATCTGGGTATAAAACTAAAGAAAGGCATCTTCAAAGAAACCATAAACAATGCTGCAGTTAGTTGGATGTCCCTGTGAAAAGTGTTAGAAACATTGGTAACTGTGTACTTTGTGGTGCTGCCACCAAGGGAAGCTTTGGTATACATTTCCAGAATACAACAAAGGACTCTGGTGACTGAGTGGCATCTTCACCATTTTCTGAACAGAACGTGCTGTAGACCAAGGAAATAAGACACCCTGGCAAAGCCAAAGCTGCTTCTTTCTGATCTGCTGAATATGCTAACAGTCCCCATGAATAGTTTAAACTGTCTGTTTTGTCAGGAGAAGGAAACACCGAGCCCCAGAACCCTGCTATGCTCCTGGTCATTGATCATTTTCGTCCTATAGTTTAGAATTACTAGAGCTTCTACTATCTTATGAGGTTGTTAGAAATTTGACAAGAGCTAAAACTGAACATGACCGCAAGATCTTGGAGGTACTTGCCTCAGTCACTGGGGATGGCAAAGACAACTATCTTAAAGAGACTAAAATAACAATCAAGTACTATTTCCCTAAGGTGAAGAGGTCGCTTAAGCCAGGCAAGATAACATAAACCCGTGGTCCATATATAACCACTGGTAAGGGGAAAGTAGACCTGTAAAAGTATAGGAAGCCATCAATATACTTGAAAGTAACCAATGGACTGGCTCCTAGACATCCAGTGGATAAGAAGGCACGACAGATAAGTGAAGTAGAGCGGGTACGTGATGATGTCTTTGTCGTATTCTCTGGGGAGATAGATGGGGCTGGGAGAGGCATAGGGACTTAAGAAGCAGATGATATTTGGGGTCCTGGTGAAAAGCACATTTGTATGTCAAGTAGAGGGCCAAGGGGAGATCACTGGGAAGCAATAGAGTCATTCCCAGTTTAATTATTATTTTTGTATTTTATGTACGTGGGTGCCTTGTCTGAAGTTAAATCTGTGTACCCTATGCACATTAGTGCCTCATAGAGGCCAAAAGAGGGTGTCAGATTGCTAACACTAAAGTTGCAGACCACTGAAAGATGACACTTGGGTGCTAGGAATCCCAGTAGGGTGTCCTGGAAGGGGATCCAGTGCACTTAACCGGTGAACTACCTCTCCAGCCTGGCAATGGATTAATTCTAAGCATTTCTAATGAATTGTGCTCTGAATGATTAGGAAGGAGGAGGCCTCTGGGTGAATGGAGAAAAGATAGAACGAAAGACAGGGTTGAAGTGAAGGCATTTGTAGTGGCGTTTGGAGGCGGTAAGGAAAGGAAGCCCCTCCGATTTGGACTTGTGCATTCATAGGAGTCCTTCCTTGTCAGTCTTCTCTAGCCTGCGAGTTTGAAAGTGCAGAAGAAGCGAGATGACCTCTCTTCACCAAGCGCTATCCACACTGAGCAAACAGTGCCTGACGAAAGAAAGCATTCCCCCAAAGACTTGCCAAATAAATGAATAATGAAGGGAATAATGGATGAGTATCCATACAAATGAAGAATGACTGAGTAGGTAAGAGAACTGAAATCTATATAGTAGGAATTTGAATGAGATATACACAATTGGAAAGTTCTGTTTAAAGGAAACATAGACAGAATGAACACTAAAAACCACCTCTGGGGAGGGGTCACATTCTTGCCTTGCACACCAGGCTGACACGCTCAAGGGACACCACACTCAGGGTGGGAACACATCAATCCCAGATTTTCTCCTCAGTTATCACAGCTCATCAGCATAACTTGAAGTCAAAACAGTAGAACCCCAGCGCTGTGGGTTCCTAAGTCTCCATACAGCAACTTTCAATTTGAACAGTGCCAAGACTTTGCAATTCATGTCACTTACGTAAGCGATGCCCACACAGCTCTTTATGAGAGGTTAGTGAGCAAGTTCCTGGACTTTATTTTTAGACATTCTCTGCTTGCTCCTGGATGGGTCTGCCTTACTTTTCTGTGAGTCTAACAAAAGTCTACAATCAATAGCTGCCTTAAAGCTGTGCTGTGCTATAATGGTTGTGAGTTTAACACTGCACAGCTGGAAGTTCCGACCTCAGCCACCAAAGGCAAAGCTGAAACGTGCTTGGAGGTAGGGGAAAGCGGCTTGCTGTTTTTCCTAATGCGAAGTCAGGGTCTTGGTGCTAAGGGCATAAACACCATCAAAGGAGGTGAAGGGAGGCCATCGGACAGCTGTGCTTTGAATCTGGGAGGGGCCGGTGACTGTTCCATTGAGTTTGTCTGTCATGTCCCCTTGTTCAACAGTAGCTATACAACAGGTCTGTAATCCCTAATAACATGGTTTCCCCTCTTCTCAGAGGATGACAGAGGTGGCCATTTTCCTAGCTTTTTTAGCCCTAGTAATTTATGGTCTCCTAGGGCATTTCACAGATCTTTTTCATCTTGGATTCTTATATCATGTTTTCTACCTTTCCACCCAGATATTAGTTTTGAACTCTGAAACAGAAAGAGTTATCTTACCCTGCCCTTCCCCAAGAAAACAGCAAAAATAATTTTTAAAAAAAGAACGAAAATGGGAGTATATGTCCAGAAGTCTGAAGAATGAGTTCATTGAAGGAAAGTTCAAGTCCTTGGAGTAAGCGAGTGTTACTGCTTGCATATTTATTACTGAGGTATTCACTGAAATGACTCTAAATGAGATAGGCTCCTTATTATTCCAGCTAATTAAGGGGAAGGTGGGATTTTGATTATAAAACAATGACCTGGCTCTCCATGCTGGAATCCATTGAGGATTTCATGGTGGCAGGGTCATTTGAAAGCATTTGCAGTCCTTGTCCCAAGAACTGGTCCTTTCTTGTTGACATGCAGTCCCCTGGCTTTGACCAAATCACACTTCTTTTTCTTCAACTGCTCAAGCAGCCATGAGTCTTGGACAGCAGGGGAGTTTGATTTCCCAGCTGCTCTGGATCTGCTTCCATTTCTACATGAGATTTGTTGGTCACAATTCACAGATGCATTCTGTGTGTGGAGGAAGAAAAGGAAATGGTCTAGCTGACCTTCGCACATACTTTAGCAGACATCCAAGCGCTTGCAACTTTTCACTGAGGAAAACACAGTGATGTTGAACGGCTCTGTGAAGATGGGCCGAGAATGGAACCTGAATTTCCCTTCCTTTGTCCAAGATTTCTAATGACATTTCTGTGGCTGTCAAGGAAATGTGAATATTCTCTTTCGGTTTATGTCTATTTGAGTCAAGGTTAAAGCTACCTGGGAAGGGAAAGGCTAGATTAACGATAGGAAACGGAGGAAATAAGAAGCATGCACAGAGATCAGAGTGAGAGACAGGATGGAAAGGAGTTGTGCCTCTGTATTTCATGGCATTACCCCAAAACTGAGAAGGTTGAGGCCATACATTTAAGGTCAGCCTAGATTTCAAAGGAAGCTCTACCTATCTACAAACAAACAAAAACGTCATGCCAATCTAGAGTCCTAAGGAAAGCTCTTTATAAAAAACACTCCCTGACCTCTGGTTCCTTATGTGACTGTCTTCCCAGTCTCAGTGAATCATGTAGATGCCCTCTCAGCTAAAAGACTAAGGACACCTCTGGATCTTCTGGACAAAGATGCCGGCTGCCTGCTTTTCCCTTGACTTGATCAGCATAAGCAGAAAGACCCCATCTCTGCACTGGTAGGGTGGTTGGAAAATATGCCTCTTTAGAATAGTCACACACTTGTATGACACATGAGTGACCTTCCTTTCACATGGGCCACCACAGTGGGAAGAGAACACCTCGATTCCTTTAAAAATCACACCAGTAGCAACTCTGACAATCAAGGTAGCATGAAAGAGAGGTGCATGCAGGACTCCTGGCCAGAGTCTCCCTGGGGGATTTTATTCAAATTAAAAGGTTCACATATAAAATTCAAACTGATGAAATGCTGGTCATGGTGATTCATACCTATATCCTAGCATATGGGAGGCTGAGGCCAGCTTGAGCTACTGAGTGAGACTTTGTCTCAAAATCAAACAAAAAACTAACACTCCAAACTGATAGGGAAGAACATTTATTATTTATTAAGTAAATTTATGTATGTGTCATAAATGTCTTCTGTTTACCTCACATCTATACCGCACCTTATTTAGTTCGCATGAAACTCATAAGAAAATTCCCATTATTATTCCAATTTGTAAGTGAGGCAGCACAGCTCTAAGGAGCTACAAACTCTGCAATGGCTCTTGAATCTTTATTTAATTGAACTCAGAAAGGTCTCAACCACAATTGTTTAAAATAATATATTTTTAATTTTTAAATTATCAGCATATGTGTATGTTTGCGTGTACCATGAGTGTGAAGGTTCATGGAGGCCAGAGACATTAGATCTCTAGAGAGACTTGGGCGAGAAACTAAATCAACTCACTGGGTTGCACACCAAAAAAGTCATGAAAGTTGAAAGGTTTCATAGGGAAAAGCAGCAAGACTGGAGAAGGGAATGGGAAGGAAGGACTACAGTTTATTATATAAAGAATGCAACAGTTTTAAAAGAGCATAGAAAAGATTCACTCACGAGAAGCTAATGCAAACATTTCTCACCAATAGTCTAATAAGAAGAATGGCCATATAGTGGCAATTTATGAAAAAACATAAATGGAATTAAATAAAAATGTACTACTACTACTAATTAGAAAAAAACAATGCTTAATTTATGTTAAGGGGAAAGGTTTTTAATCAAATAATCAAGGATGAACAATGTAATATTTAATTCAGTCAAATGCACAAAAGGGCTTTTGTCTTTACTATCAAATATAGAACTATTGTAACTTCTTCTAAGGAAAACATATCACAAGAAACCTTAGAGAAAAAAAAAGACATTCTTATAAACAATTGATTAGGGAGGTAACAGTAAAATAAAGTCATGCTTGTGCTCTTGGAATTGTTAAGTAATAAAACTAAGCACGACAAGAAGCAGCATAAGTTCCGAACATTTTCATATTTGGGATTATTTTCCTTATGGTTTTCCTTGTATAGTTACTGACTCTGGCCCACAGAAGAACCCCCATTTCCAAGTATTGCGTTTAAATGTGTCTAGTTGAATGATCTTCCCCCTGCTCCTTGGAAGCCTCAAAAATAGAAACCAGTGAACAGGAACATTCACAAAGTGCACAGGCAGGGAATTCTGATCTGAAGATAATCACAATGCAATTCTAATCCTTGGAGGGGGGAAAATCATTTTCTCCTGCGGATCTCATGCAGCAGCTTGCAATAGTGCCTGCAAGAGTCCCAACTGCTGAGTCTTTGATTTAATGAAAACTTAGGGAAAGCAATTCAGCTCACTGCGGGGATGACTTTGTTCCTCCATTATGATTCTTTTTTAATGAGAAAGATGAGTGTAAGGATAAACTCTATTCCTCTGAATTTTTACACTAATTACATACAAAGCACTATTTTGGCAGAAGGGGACTTATCTGCTTCAGGCAATACAGTTATCATCTTGTAACCACCCTTCAATCTCCCACATGAACACTGGAGCTCCGTGCCAGGAATGAGTATTGCTCTTCGCCAAGCTCTCAGCATGGAAAGATGAATGCTTAAAGATTTCCCGAATTAACAGTCAACATGGACTCCAGATATAACAGGAAGACAATCCCTTCCTGCAAGCTTAGATGCTGTTTGGAATGAAGAAATCAAAGGGGTATTCATTAATGAGGTATTTAGCATGGGGAATGCAGGAGGATGGGATAAATGAAGTGTGTGTGTGTGTGTGTGTGTGTGTGTGTGTGAATTTATATGAGGATGTATTAAAAGAAGAATATGGTGTTACATATTCTTCTCAATTTCTTTCAATCTGAAAGTCATTTATTGATTCAATATTGAAGGCTTTGTGTACAGTACCCCATATTTGTGACTGCATACTGCAGCATAAATATGCTTAATCATGAGTGCTATAGGATACTTTATTTGCTGCACATTTATCCTGCATGCACTGTGTATGCATAGAATATATGTATTTGGCACCATCTGATGCATAACTTGGAGGCTGATGGTCAAGTTCCTTTCTAGAAGGATGCCACAATGAAGGAAGGCACTTTCAAGGGCAGTTCCTGAGAGCAGTAAGTGACCTAAAGAGCAACCACCTAATGGAAACTCAACAATATATTATTCCAGCCAGGCAACCACAGTGTTGGAATGGACTATTTTCTTTTTTCCCATCAAATATAATAGAGACACAATAAATCTCATCTCTTAAGTGTATTGTTGAAGAGTCTTGAGAAATGTCTATACTTACATAATGCCTATCACAAATGAGATACAGAGAACAATGCCATCGAGACAGAGGTTCTTTTGGTGCCTTCTGCAGAATGCCCTCACTTTCAGTCTCTACCAACCATGAATCTACTTTCTGTCGTTCTTATTCTGCTTTCTCCACATTTGCAATTATCTGCTTGCAGTTTAAATTTTGCATCAGGTTTCTTACACGTAGCATAATGCTTTTAAAATTTTTTAATTGCTGAATGTATCAATACCTTACTCTTTTTTATTAGGGAACACTGGCGTACACCAATACAAGTAGCTCTCTCTCCCCTTCCATAGACGAGTGGGCATTCATTCCAGTTGTTTACAGGTTTTTAAGACACTTGTAAACAAAGCAACATTTGCACACAGTTTTGTGTGTCAACATTATGTTTTCATTTTTCTTGGAAGAGAATTACTGTTTCAACATATAAGAACTACAAGTTTAACTTTATAATAGTAATAATAATAACCTAAGCTTCATTTGAAAGTAGTGCGGCCAATTTGCACTTCCACCAGCAGGACACAGGAGCTGTGGGTGTTGATAGGCAGCTTTGCTAGCAGTGGGTTCTGACTCTTCGTGGAATTTTTCTTTGTCAATTTCCTAACGTGATGTGTCTGCTTCCTCGACTGAAGCCTGTTTTGTCCTTCTCCATGGCAATATTAAGTTCCTCTCAAGGAGCATCCACGAGGACTCATCTCAGAAACCCCTCAAGTGCAATCTTTCTATACTATAGTGACTGCAGCTCTCCAATCACACTTAAGAAGTAAAAATAAATGTGGCCTGACAAGGAGGAGGCATGGAAGTTCGCCAAGTAATTTCCCACAAGGGAGATTTTAAGAGAGCCCAATAAAAATCACCCCAGTAGTCTTAGGAAATTGATGGTGCTGGTTTCCCCATGACTCCCAGGGGACGTATGATTCTATATTTACATTTTCCAAGTGCTCTCTTATCCTGCCAACCCTCTAGCAGTCCCTTCCCTTCAGCGCTTCAGTGAGGAACTGGGAATTGATGGTGCATAGAGGGATCCTTGGTCTTCTGCTCTGAGGGAAACCCTGGATTTTGCTTTAATTAATTTTACTGCTTTGAGTTGGGATTTTGACAACCTGTGGTAAACACTAAACATATTCCAATTTAGGTAAGGGCAGAGATTCCCAAATGTAGAATAGTGCCAGAACCTGAGAGAGAGGGAGAGAGAGGGAGAGGGGAGGGAGAGAGAGAGAGAGAGAGAGAGAGAGGGAATCTCAGCATGATGCTGTCAAGTTGTCAAGACTTCCTTATGAGCAAGAATCCTATTTTTTAAAGATGAACTTCTATATTATTTTTTCTAACTGCATGACTATATTAAGGCTTGCTTATGGGTGTTATATTGCACTATTTGAGACTTATTTCATTGTCACACTCACACAAAGTAAGACATGATAGAAAATATGTGAAAGTCTATCTTCAGGAATGAGATGCTTATCGAATTGCTTTAGCTGGAAGATTGTTTTTTATTCGAAGTTGGAAGAGCTCAACAAGATTCTTTTCAATGAAAAAGCAACCCTTATAAGACCTGTCACCAGGAATCCTGAAGGATACTCCGGGGTCTATACAGTAGCTAACACTTCTGGTTCTATTCGTACTTCCATATCCTTCTCCACGCATGACTGAAGGAAGAACACAAGCTCCCAACGTGTTCCTGTTGCTCCCTAAGCAGACTGCTTTCACGTCACTTTCTTTAGTTCCCTTAATTAAATACAAATACAAAAAAAAAAGGTAGTAAATAAAATGACGTCATCTGTTACATAGGAAGTGCTGAAAGTAGTTCTGGCAAAGAGTTAAAAATTGGTAAGAGATGACTGTGGCAAATAAAAAATTGATTATATTTTCTTGTTAAGAAATGTATCCCGTGTCACTATTAATTTTAAAAGCTGGTCATATTTCTTGCTTCTGCCTGACAAAAGCAAGAATTCAATCTTAGTTGAACTCTAGCCTGTCCTCCTTTGGTTGTATAGTATTTGCTTTTCTTTGTGTCTCTTCGTTTTTTTTTTTAATTTCAGCTAGTATTATCTGAAATTTTTTTTAAAAAGACGAAGGATGTAGAGATGAAGTAGAGTCTTCGTGTATTTCTTAGGTAGATCATCAGGTCTGAAGCCTCACTTGCTTGCTCTCCAGTATTTTTATGGGCACATTTCATGTCCCAAATACATCTTGATTGAAGTAACAGTGTGTCCAGTTTTACTTTAACTCTTCAACTGGACACAAAAGAGCAAGCCACAGCTGTGAACTTCACGTCTTTCTGTGGGATCTATCACTGGAGAGCTTTGCTAGGAACTGTAGTCAGAATCCCAGTTTCAGAAACAACCAAGGCATGGCTTCAGCCTTTCAGGCCACGCTTAGAATTTGTTCAGCAAGACGCCCTATTTTGGAAGACAACACAACCCACATTTTCCCAGGAATTAGTTAATGCCCAAGGGCAAGTTCACAACTACCTTTACTGGAGCCTACACTGGAACCTACTACCTCCTTATCTTTTAGGCATTGATCTAGTGCAAATTTGAGAGGGAGAATTTACCCTAACCTTGCTGTCAGAATTTTGGCAAGGTTACTTATAGTGATATCACACTTAAATACTTTCAGAGGGTTTCAGATATGACAACCATAAGTTTTAGAAGCTGTATGAGTGCACTGACAGAGAGCTATTTAAAAAATAAGTAAATAAAATACAATCAGGAAACTGCTTGCTGTCAAGTGCTCTAAGGCATACACATATCATTAATATGGAGGCCCAACCAGATAATATTTATGCTAGGAGAGATGGAACGGTCAGCATTTGATCCTACCTACAGATTGTGAGGACACTGAGAAAGGAGAGCCTGGTTGTAAAGGATTCCCTTACATACAGGCTTTCTATTTCTTCTCTTGCATACTCTCCTAATCTTGAGGTTCCTGAACACAGAGGTTATGTTTCCAGAACATCAAAACGATTCAGCACATACAAACTTAATGCAATTACTATGGTGATTTCCAGATGTTAGCTGAATACCAGCCTATTAAAACTCTAAGGATGGAATTTAAAACAAACACTATGAGTAAACACCAAATACAGACATGCAAGCAAGTTCAGTGCTCACCCAGGGAGGTGGCAGAAATCTCCAGAGAGAGCTCTGCACTGTGGGAACTGACTCTCCTAGGAAGACAGGTTTTCCTTGGCCATTTTTAGTCTTTCCTTCTAAAGGGCCTCCAGGTTTCTGTCCTATCTTCAGCATTTTTGTTCCTCTGCCTTGTCTGCACTGATGTTCCTCCCGTAGTCTAAGAGACTCCTCTTCTCACTGCTTGGTCTCACTATACCATACACCTCAGGCTAGTTTCCTGTTCAGGGCTTTCAAATTCAAGCGACATGAATGTCTCCTTTTGTTCTAAAGGGTCTCCCAACTCTCCTGCTACCTCCTTTTAACTTCACAAGAAGAAGCAAGGGCCCCGTGCCCACTTCCAGTCTGTCAAGGCATCCACCTTTTTCTACCTCCCATCCTTGAGCAGCGTTCTTGGTTGTCTCGCGTCTAAAATTTTGGATGATACTTATCTCCTTGGGTTGAAGGAGTAAGAAGGTATATCAAATACACTGTAGCTGGCATGTTACAAAGGGTCTGTAGATGGTATTATTAATATTATTAACACTGAATCTTGTCATATATTCAGTTTTCTAGTTTCTACTTATAACTGTTATAATCATTCTTTCTGATATTTAATATGCTTATTTGTTGTAGGTATAGACTTTTACTAGATCTCTGGACTCTTAGAAAATAATACAGACAAGAACTCAAAGAGGATTTATGATCTCAAAAGATCACCATTTTCACATGAGAAATTTTTTCAGCATTAGGCTATTGCAAAATTGTTCCCAATTTAATCCCATTATTCTTAATTATAATCCTTATACTGAGTTAAATAATTCTTTTTAATGTTGATTCAAGCTCACATCAAATGAATTTTTACATTCCTCCCTTATCTTTCATTTTCTAATACATTCCCACAGTTCTCAGAAATGAGTTACTAATTGTACGCCTCCCCCACTGCCTCACTTCCTGGAGTCTTTTCCTGGCTTGAAGCACCATTCAAGAAATAATAGGATAACTGTTGGGCAACACACTTATGTCATTCAAATTCATCAGCTTCCAACTCACACAGAGGAAACATAGCTGAGATTCAGTGTCTGTAACCTTTGTAGGCTGACAGTTTATTCTTAAAACTAGTTACTGCTATTGATATTAAAACAGGAAAAAAAATCCAGTAACATTAACTTAGGGAAAGCAAAGCAGATTCAGTTCTAATGTATAGTCAACAAATTGAAAAGGCAATTGAGTACTAGTGCGGTAATTTCTTGTGTGTGTGTGTGTGTGTGTGTGTGTGTATGTGTGTGTGTGGAGGAGGTTATGTACGTACTTGTGTGTGTGTAGGGAGTTATATATATCTTTTGTGGGTGTGTTCACACATATATAGGTACGCATGCGTGTGTTTGTATGTGTGTGTATGGGGGTGTTCACACACACACATATGTAGGCATACATGTGTGCGTTTATGTAAATCCCAGATACTAGCATCAGGGGCCATGCTCAACTACTCTCCAACTTAATTCATGACACAGTGTTTTGCCCTATCTGGAGCCTGTCAATTCTGCTCAGTCAGCTGTCCAGTGAGCTCCAGGGATCTGCCTCTCCAGTGGTGCTATTCAGATGTATGCTGCTATGTCCAGAATTTTAGGGCGGTTCTGAGGATCTGAACTCAGAATCTCATACTTGCAAAGCAGGTCCTTTAGCAATTAAAGCACCCCACTCCAGCTACCTTTGATCTATTGTCTTCTAAGATAAAGTCTGCTATTAGTTAAGTCATTATAACTGAACAGTACTATTCTAGACAAAAATCCAAATAAAGTCAAGTAAAAATGAAATATTGCTGTTTTGATTGATTTTTATTGAGCTCTACATATTTCTTTGCTCTCTTCCCTGCCTCTACCCTCCCCTTCAACCCTCTCCCAAGGTCCTCATGCTCCCAATTTACTCAGGAGATCTTGTGTTTTTCTATTATCCATGTAGGTGATTTTTTTAAACTTATTTATTTATTATATATACAGTGTTCTGCCTGCATATATGCCTACAGGCCAGAAGAGGGCGCCAGATCTCATTACAGATGGTAGTGAGTTGCCATGTGGGTGCTGGGAATTGAACTCAAATCTCTGGAAGAGCAGGCAGTGCTCTTAACCTCTGAGCCATCTCTCAGCCCCAGGTGATGTTTTCATAAAGTTTTCAAAAACGGCTTTTTAAAACTGTTATAGTCCAGAAAATGGAAAGATCGCCCATGCTCTTAGGTAGGTAGAATTAACGTAGTAAAAATGGCAATCTTACCAAAAGCAATGTACATATTTAAAGCAATGCCCATCAAAATCTCAGCAAAATTCTTCACAGACCTCTAAAGAACAATACTCAACTGCATATAAAAAAGCAAAANNAAAAAAACCAACAAGACAGACGACACAATCTTGTGCAATAAAGGAACTTCTGGAGGCATCACAATCCCTGAATTTAAACTCTACTACAGAGCTTATACTTGTGAAAACAGCCTGAAGTGGCATAAGAACAGACAGGAGAAGCAATGGAACCGAATTGAAGACCCGGATATCAATCCACACACCTATGAACACTGAATCTTTAACAACAAAAAAAGCAAAAAAGAAAGTATATTCAACAAACGGTACTGGCATAACTGGATAACAACCTGTAGAAGAATGCAAATAGATCCATAACTATCATCATGTACAAAACTCAAGTCCAAATGGATCAAAGACCTCAACAGAAAGACAACCTCATAGAAGAGAAAGTGGGGATTACTTTTGAATGCATTAGCACAGGAGACCACTTCTTAATATAACCCCAGTAGCACAGACACTGAGACAAACAATTAATAAATGAGACCTCCTGAAACTGAGAAGATTTTGTAAAGCAAAGGTGGTCAACAAGGCAAAATGACAGCCTCCAGAATGGGAAAAGATCTCCACCAACCTCACATCAGACAGAGGGCTGATCTCCAAAATATACAAAGAACTCGAGAAATTGGTCATCAAAAGAACAAATAATCCAGTAAGAAAAATGGGGTACAGAACTAAACAGAGAACTCTCAACAGATGGGTCTAAAATGATTGAAAGACATAAGGAAATGCTCAACATTCTTAGCCATCAGAAAAATGCAAATCAAAACAACTCTGAGATTCCATATTAAACCTGTCAGAATGGCCAAGATCAAAAACACTGATAACAGCATATGCTGGAGAAGATGTGGGATAAAGGGACAACTCCTCCATTGCTGGTGGGAGTGCTAACTGGTATAGCCCCTTTAGATGTCAGTATGGCAACTTCTCAGAAAATTAGGAAACAACCTACCTCAAGACCCAGCAATACCACTTTGAAGTGTATACCCAAAGGATGCTCAATCATACCATAAAGACATGTGCTCAACTATGTTCACAGCAGCATTATTTGTCATAGCCAAAACCTGGAAACAACCTAAATGCTTCTTGACTGAAGAATAGATAAAGAAGACATGGTATATTTCCACAATGGAGTATTACACAATGGGGAAAAATAACAACATCTTGAAATGTGCGGGCAAATGGATGAATCTAGAAAACATCATATTGAGTGAGGTAACTCAGACCCAGAAAGACAAATATAATATGTACTCACTAATAAGTGGCTTTTAGACATAAAGAAAAAAAAAACAGCCTACAGGCCACAACCCCAGAGAACCTAGACAACAATGAGGACTCTAAGACATGCATGGATCTAATCTACATGGGAAGCAGAAGAAGACAAGATCTCTGGAGTAAATTGGGAGCGTGGGGATAATGGGAAAGGGAAAAGGGGAGGGGGAAGGAAGGGAGGGGAGCAGAGAAAATTATATAGCTAAATAAAAACAATTAAAAAGAAGAGGCAGATAAATTGCACAAAATTTGGATGTTGAGAATTCATGTTACTGTCATTACAGACAGATTCTTCTGTTATATACTTTTTGGGAGATTAAATATTGTAATCTCCAAAAAACCTGCTATATTTAGCAATATACATGCTGTTGTTTGTTATTAAAGTCTATGATTATTTTCAAATCAATTAATGATTATTCTTCAATGGACCCTAGGCAACAGCTACAATTTAAGGGGAAATTTTTGGCTTTTTTGGGGACTGCTGATAAATGGATTTTGTCAAGTTTTATAGTTTATTCTGAACGCCCTCTAGGATGCATTCCTTCCCAAGCAATTTTTATTGGACAAACTTTTTAAAAAGTATTTTCTTATATTGACTCTTAGAAAACTTGTTTCTATTGCCTTATTATTTTAAATATAAAACAGAACCACACTTGGCCATTTTTGAAATTTTCCTTTTCTTTTATTCCTCTTGCATTGTCACACAAGCTGTTTTTGTTAGTATTTATATGACTTTCCTAAAGAACATATTTGTCTACAGTTCCCTTAGACAGCTCAGGGCTAGCTCTTTAGGAGAGTTGTACTGGGCCGGATCCAGGTTTTAAGGGCTATTCTATTTAGGTTCATTGAGAGTAACAAAAGTCTTAAAAGTAATTCAAATTGTGAGTAACTGTACTTTTCTCCAAAGCATATATCTCCTACTTTTTGCTGAATTTACACAATGTATGCTTCTTTGTGATCTATTCCCTCATTTTCTTTGCCATGTTACTACAAAATGACAAAATGAATTCTGGGGATATGAATCATCTTGCTGGTGCTACCAGCGATGAAATGATATCTAGTCAAGGCTCATGTTCTTCTACATGGTTATAAAAGTCCTTTTCCTGGGCTCAGGGACAGCTTACCTTGTCTGACAGCTAGGGTAGTGGTATAGACCAGGAAGAGGAGGATGTAGTTGAGGAAGCTCTGGAAGACTGGGGTGTTGGCATGAAAATCTTCTGCCAGGTACTTGCTGGTCAGGCCGATTCCACAAACAAGAAGGGATAACACTTGGCCCAAAGCCACAGAGATTAGCATCTCCCTGAGAAATGAAGAGAAATACAGCGATGTCAGCAGGAAGTCCATGCAAACAACAGTAGTTAATTCCATTGATAATTCATAGCAGGCACTGAGTTAAGGGCAGTGAGTAATACCTATTGTAACCATTGAAGCGATGCTTGGGGGACTGTGAAGTTATTACTGAGGCTTTGTATAGATGGAAACTAAAGCTCAATTAATCTGCCCACAGAACACATAATGAGGATAAAGCAAAACCTGGTTATGAGATTGAGCATCTGCATGGGAACCTGGCTCCATTCCAACCACTGTACTCCAGAGGCTGTTGTGCAAGGGCTATCATCTTGTTGCTTTCTACAGTACCGTGCATTAATGATGCTGGGAGCATACCCAACCCTGGCAAACAGGAAGCATATTCCAACATCATCTGTGTGTACAATAAAACAATAAAGGGTGATCCTTTGCTTTACAGATCAAACTCCAGACTCAAGAAACTCCTAGATGGAATGACTAAACAAGCCTCCAGAAATGCAGAAGAACCACCTCTCGTGTACTCCTAGCCTCCGGAACTCTGCCCTAAGAAGCTTTAATACACATTGGGTCTTGCTTTTCAAGTTACAACTGCCTGTATATTAAAACTATTATTCCTGAAATAGACTCAGGACTGCAGTAGCATAATAATTATGCAAATATTTTCATTGCCTTTTCATAGGCAAAGCTCTTGTAGACTTATGAAGTGGGGACTGGAGGCAAGAGTCAGAGTGTTCAGTTTCCATGGAAATGAAATGCCCACACAAGCTTTGTAGTCATCATACACACACATATACACACATATACACACATATACACACACACACAGACACACACACACAGAGACACACAGACACAGACACACACACACACACACACACAAACATGTGCATGCAAGAAAAGCCTCTGGAAGTAGAAGGCCG
>LOEQ01002323.1:275251-286364 GCA_001685075.1 Bramus lutescens | reverse complement strand
AAGGAAGGAAGGAAGGAAGGAAGGAAGGAAGGAAGGAAGGAAGGAAGGAAACCCCACACATGCCCCCATGAGATCTGGCTATAGACCATCTTCTTAATTAGTGATTGATAGGGGAGGGTCCAGCCCATTGTGGGTGGAGCCATGCTTGGGTTGGAGGTCCTGTTTCTTTTGTTTTGGTTTTGGGGTTTTTTTTGTTTGTTTGTTTGTTTGTTTGTTTTTGAGACAGGGTCTTTCTACATAGTTCTATCTATCCTGGAACTCACTATGTAGACCAGACTGGCCTCGAACTCACAGAGATCTGCCTGCCTCTGCTTCCTGAGGGCTGAGATTAAAGTTATTTTCCATGATGCCCTGCTAAGTCCTGAGTTCTATAAGAAAGCAAGTTGAGCAAGCCATGAAGAATAAGCTGGTAAGCAGCCTCTCTATAAGGTCCTGCCTTGAGGTTCCTTCCCTGTTTTAAGTTCCTGTTCTGAAGTGCTATGGGCAGTTAATGACTGTTGAGAGAGGGAGAATTCATCTTCTAGAGGAATGAGACTCCAATTAGTTATGCAACACTGAATAGTCAACTCTAAAAACATATACATATAATCAATCAACACTAAACAGACTCAACAAGTAGTTGTATTCATATATTTGATCATATGTATATACATTTATTTATAACGCGTAAACATTATTCATATATAGACACACACATACAACACTTCCTCCAAATCATAGCAATCTATTTCTTTGAATTACTTCTCACTCAACCTTAGTGTGTGTGTGTGGTTTGTGTGTTGGTTGTTACTGTTTTTGAGACACAGCCTTCCTATGTAGCTAAGGCTAGCCTGGAGTTCACTATGTGACTAAGGGAGGATCTCAACCTCTCAATCCCTTGCCTCTGCCTCCTCTGAAATTATAGGCAGACAGAGGCCTACAGTAAGAGCTGTGTGTTTTTAAAAAACAACCCAGAGATGAAGTGCCCCTCTCATCATGTCCTATGGAGAGGGAAGTTTGTAGCACAGTCTTCCCATCACAGGTGAGGCTTACTTTGACCACAGAGTCAGGAGGATGCTGGTCAGCTTTTTCCACTGATAAGCAATAGTGTGCTTGTTACTGAGTTCAACCTCCAACCTGAAATCTGAATTTTACAAATATTCATTTAATTGCCCTTTAAAAATCCTAAGGCCAGTGTGGTGGTGCATGTTTGTAATCTTGTAATCTCAGCACTTAGGAGGTGAAGGCAGGAGGATCAAGTGTTCAAGGCCATCTTTGCTTACGTGAAGAGTTTCAGGCTAACTTGAACTACATGAGACTTTGTTGGAGACAAAAGAGGAACACACATTAGTGAGTTCGCTATGGCTTAAAACACAGAAAGGAAATGCCTCTCCCACTCAGTCTCCAACATTTCTATTTGCTTATGAATCATCCAAGAGGTATTTTACACACTGACAGGTAAGATATACACATATATAGCCTTTCTTTATATAGGGCCAGCAGCCTCGCCATATTGTTCTGCACCCAACTGTGTGATTGCTTGGTCTGGTGACACCCTGTCGACAGTCAAATTTTCCCACAAGGAGGAATGGGTTACGTGAGTGAAGTTTTGTATAGCAATGGCCTAGCCATACCCACTATCAGGAATTCAATATTGAGAAATAATTAGATCTGGTGTTATGGAAAAGTAAGATGAGAAGTAAAAGTGAAATTAAGGGTACAGGTTGACTTCCAGGGTGTTGAAGAGCTTACAGGAAACAAAGTCAGTAAGATAAAGTGGAAGGTTTTCTCCTGATAGTATCATTATTTCTTCCATACAACGGAAAATAAAAGCTGGAACTATGAGCATACCCTAGGAGCCTGAAGCCAGAACATATGAACGGCAAGAGCGTGTCACTCTTCTCCATGTAAGGCGGGGAAGGGCTGTTTAGCCTTCTAGTATCAGTCTCCTTGGATTGACATGTTTGCAGTTAATTGCTCTGTGGAAATGAGTAGAGTAAATACCCCACCCAGGGTAGGGACCGGATGTAGATTCTTCAAGGCTGAAATGTCAGGCTTTAGGTCACACAGAGAGGGTGCCCCATACCCCAGTGATAAAGCCTACAGGATGAAAGCTGCCCACCTCAGCCTGCAACTGCTCATCCATTCATCCTTCCATCCACGCAACCAGTCGTCTACCCACCCGCCCATTTGTTCCCTGAATTTTTCCTATGGCAACCCTGCACCAGGTACACAAATACAGCAGTGACTGAGGTGGACCTGGTGCTGTTTGTGGGGTGTGGAGGGAAAGGAAGTCTTAGGTGAAGGGAAGAGAAAAGGGACACAGGTCAGTAGGCGCCCGCACCCATTAATCAAGCCCTTTCCCCAGGCTGTGCCTTCCTGGAGCCTCTTGGTCGTCACAGGTATAAAATGAAACATAACAAGATCATTCTGGACTAATCAGCTCACCCTATAATACAATCAAAGTGGTCTTAAGAGATTTCTAGGAAGATGTGACTATGGAGAACTAAGGAGACGAGAGGACGAGAAAGATTTTGTGCCTCAGTTTACAGGTTTTGAAAATAAGGAAGGCATCATAAGCCGACGTGTGCACACTGTTTCTATAACCTGGAAAGGCAAAAGAACATTTTTTTTTTCAGAAATTTCAGCAAGAAATACATTGATTGGGCTAGTAGTGACCTCAGTTTTGGTCCACTAAAACTCAGACGGGACATTTAACTTGCAGAGAGGCAAAATAAGAAATTGTGGAATTCTTGACGTCAGGTTTTGGTAATTTGTTACACCAGTAAAAGACAACTAATGTCCATAGAAAACAGTGTTCATTTTCACCACTGCTACTATGGTGTGTGTGTGTGTGGCACTAGACTTAAAGTTCCTTGACATAAGGAAATCAATGTGTTTAATTTACCGTTGCCTTGCAGACTCGGAGAAAAGCACCTGCCTTTCACTAAACCTACAGATGGGTGGCACATTCCCTTTCCACGTGACCATTCCATCTAGTCTCCTGATTCCGCAAGAGCCCTTATTCTGGGCGTTTCCCAGGTTTCTTTCTTCTAGCTGGCCATCACATCAGGTTCGTGAAACTGAAGCGGCAACCCGGTGTAGTGCAGGCTTTGGGCAGTAGAGAGCGAGCGCAGCTAAGGAGTTCGCTTCTTTAGGGTCTGAACGGGGCGGAGCCTCGGGGGCTGGGCTGCCTAGAGCGCAGGCGCCAGGCCAGGCTACTTGGGCTCTCGGGGGCGGACGAAGGCAGAGCGGCTCTTGTTGCGGCTTGGATAGCAGCGAGTTCGAGCCGCCTTCTCACTTGCCTCGATTCCCCTTCTCCCTGTTCTTGGGGATTTTTAGATCAGCCCCTGCAGTTCGTTGCCTCCGTGCACTCTCTCCGCTTCCAGGATGCCGGTGACCGAGAAGGACCTGGCGGAGGACGCGCCATGGAAGAAGATTCAGCAGAACACGTTCACGCGCTGGTGCAACGAGCACCTCAAGTGCGTGAATAAACGCATTGGGAACCTGCAGACCGACCTTAGCGATGGGTTACGGCTTATCGCGCTGCTGGAGGTGCTCAGCCAGAAGCGCATGCACCACAAGTACCACCAGCGGCCCACCTTCCGACAGATGAAGCTGGAGAACGTGTCGGTGGCGCTGGAGTTCCTGGACCACGAAAGCATCAAACTCGTGTCCATCGGTAAGTGTTGTGGCCCGGCCCTGCGTTTGCAGAAATCGGGGTATCAGCAGAGCGCCCCACCGCGCATCGCTTCCCCGGGCCAGGTGTGGGCACTGAGACGAGGTGGAGGTGGCCCTGGGTTGAGAATCTAGGAGCCTAGGCCTTTTCCACAGGGCCATCTGTGGGCTGGGTCCTGGCGTGATTGCTAAGAACTTCCAGTCACAGCTGCAGATTTGATTGTGGGACACCTTGGGATTGCTGGGGAAATCATCCTGATGGCTGAGCCCTAGAGTCAAATACCAAACCCCAACTTAACGCTAGCCAGGTGCGCCCAGTGTGATCCGCCGCGGTCGAAAGGGCGTTGGCTTGGAGTCTGGGAGACCTAGGACGCGACAGTTTTCTGGCTTGGAATCTCTTCGCCTAGGTAGAAACCGGACCTGGGACCCTCCCCTCCCCTTCCAACGCCGGAATGGGTGTGGGCTCCGAGGGTGGAAGGGGGAATCATGAGGGAATGTTCTCACTTCTCAGCTCTGTCAGCGTGGTGGGTCGCCTCAGGTTGAGATCATTTAGTGGTGATAGTAATTAGTGTCTGTAGAAGTTTAACTAAGGCTGACTGTGTGGCCACAACCTTCTAAGTTAGCTCAGTACTTAATGTCCCGTGGACTGAGGTGTCATTAGGCCCATTTTACAGAAGAGGAAAAGTTTAGAGGGCTTGTTGGGTTCCCCAAGGTCCCCTGCAAGTATGGTCTAACTAAAAACTAAAGCAGGTGACAGCTAAGGTTTTTCTCTCCCCTGTCCCACCCCGTTTCCTGGGTCTTCCTGAGAAGGCGTTTGATTCTGGTTTCTTTCCTACTGTCTCAGGGTGAGAATTAAGGTCTGTACTAGTTTGGAGGTTTCTAAAGAGGTTTGTGACTGTGGGAACAAAGGGGTTGTGTATGTGAGGACTCGTTCCTTGCCGGCTAGAGCATTGGGGTGTGAGTGTGTGTAAGATTTTTGTGTACACAGTGGGTGTGAAGAGCATTGCGTGTGCAGAGGCTGTGTGCACTTCACACTGTGTGGACATGGAGGGGATTACTTAGGCTGGGCTTGTTTCCTCAGGAAACAAGGCCATTATAGTGACTCCAGTGACAGAAAGGAAGGTGGGTGTGGCATGTGGGACTTTCTCCAGGGAAAGGGGTTCCCTCTAGACTGAACCTCCGCCCAGCCTCATGCTCGACTTTCCCCACACCTGTGCTGGCAGATAGGTCAGCCTCCTACTTCCTGGGTCCAAGAAGCTACAACACCTAGCAGGATCTCCCTCCCAGGCACGGCTCCCNNNNCCAGTGGAGGGAGCCGCCTGGGGTACTTGTCTTCTGGGGGCCCACCTCCCATACTGAGGAGGGAGGACCTCAGAATTGCACGGGAAGTTCTCTTTCCTGTAAGGAATAACTCTCAAGGCCTGCCTGCCTGAGCTCAACTTGCAACCATTCTGTTTTAAAATTCGTGCTTATTTAATTAACTCAACAAAGAAACTTAAATTAAGCCAGGAGTTAAACATGACATAGAATCGCTTACAGAGAAAGCATAGCACCAGAAAAAAAATCAAGGACTGCCTAATTCACGAGCTGTTTTCTCTTGGGCAGCTGTTTCCAGCATGGCTTCATAGCTGTGCTCCAAGATTGTGGGTCTCATTCTGGACTTGTTTGGTGGTCCCTTACAGTTTTCTAGTTGGTCCTCATGATTTCCAGTCATGAGCCTGTGGAGGCTTGAGATTCCACCACCACCCCCCCCCATTGCCTAACATCCCACGGTTATCTCCCATTCATCTGATCCATCTGATTGATATAGGTCTGTTACCCATGGCCAGCTTGTTTCGGTAGACCATCAAAAGTTGTACTGTTTTTTGGTTTGGTGGTTTGTTTGTTTTTTTTTTTTTTNACCACCCCCCCCCATTGCCTAACATCCCACGGTTATCTCCCATTCATCTGATCCATCTGATTGATATAGGTCTGTTACCCATGGCCAGCTTGTTTCGGTAGACCATCAAAAGTTGTACTGTTTTTTGGTTTGGTGGTTTGTTTGTTTTTTTTTTTTTTNTTTTGGTTTGGTTTTTGTTGTTGTTGGGTTTTTTTGTTTGTTTGTTTTGTTTTTTTTGAGGCCTGCTTAAATATTTCTTGGATCATATTCCCTAAAGTGGTATTCCTTGGTTAGAGGGTGTGACCACATACACTCCTCTCTAGTTGCTTTCCAGAAAGATCTCTTAGCAAACAGGTTTTCTCTGAAGGCCTTCCCACCTTGCTAGAGGCCTAGACTGATGAGGGATGAGATGGAGCTAAAGGCATCTTTTGGCCGCCCCTAGGGATGTTGTAGGTAATGACTCGACCATAAAAAATCATCTAGCTTGGACTTCAGTTTTCTTATTTACTGTTCACTTCATGTTTGTAGTCTTATGCTCATCATAGCACTTTTAATTAGGGCCACCCACTAGGTGTTACATTCTGATGACTACTGCCATTGAATATCCAGGATAACCAATTGAGAGTAATTAATTCCTTCTGATAGTGATCTTCCCAAGGAGTCCCACCAGGAGGGTCAGTACTAGTGGCTGGGGTCTGTACTAGGATGCCATAAGGTTGCTGTTGTTATTTTCATTGTTGTTAGTGTCCCTACTTAAAGATTGGAAACAGTGCACTGGGCCCAGAATGCAGCTTTGCCAAGCTGTTGAATTTGAACTTTGAGTGGATTTCTTTCTAGTGTCAGAGATGAAAACAATAAGCTTGGGGCTGGAGAGATAGCTCAGCAGTTAAGATTACTGGTTGCTCTTCCAGAGGTCCTGAGTTCAATTCCCAGCAACCACATGGTGGCTCACAATCATCTATAATGGGATCTGATGCCCTCTTCTGGTTTGCAAGCATACTTGCAAGTAGAGCACTCATACATACATACATATTTTTTTAAACAAAACAAAAAAGACAACACAGCCTCCCCTGCCTGGACTAAGGGCTGTTGTAGCCTACGCTTTTCAGGTTCAGAGTGTTGTAGCAACAACTGAATACCCAAAGTTTGAACCATAGCCTCAGATGCAATAGGGATCATGGGGCCCTTTATAAGTAACAGGATTAATCCTCTGGGCTATGATGAGGGCACAAGAGTTAAATGTTGTGACTGTCAGGAGGTGAGTGGAGTTAACTTGTGTTTTGTTTTAATGGCTGAATCTGTTGAGGAATATCTGCTTTCTCCATTGGTGGCTTTTATTGCGTTTTCCTGTGCACCAGGGGCTCATGTTTTACTCCATAACCAGGGAAGATTATTGGATGAATTTAGGGCATCATTGTATGCCTTGGCTAATTCCCAACAGTTTATTTACATTGTGGGAACCTTTAGAATCATGCCTGTAAGCCCAGCTGGAGACATAAGATGCTTAGCAACTGCCAGAGGACAGTGGCATACCTGCCAACAACTTCTGAAAGACAACCCCGGCTATTTATTTACTCACATTTGTGGTTCATCAGAAGTTGGTCCCACCCTAGGCTCTATCCCAAAATGGAAGGTTTTGTTTAGTTTCTTCTTAGGTCTGAGCAGTTCACAGCAAAGCACAGCATGCTTAGTTATAGTTTTTGTAAGGAATTGGCGGTTTTATTTACGTGTTTTCTCCATAAATCTTTCAGACTTTTGGACAACCCAGCTAACTTTGGAAAGAAAAAAGTCTCAAAGCCCAAGAATGGCAATTGAGGCTGCTAGAAATTTGGGTAATATATTGTGGCTTGATCCTTTAGAAAAGGAATTCCTCCCTGCCCTTTTACAAGATGCAGCTGACCCTGATGATTATTTAACTTACCTGCACAGGATCAGCCTAAGTATTATTAGTGAGTTCCCAAGACTTTGAGTCCCTGGATGGTGGGTCACCTTGCCACCCAGCATCTTTTTCTTCTTCCCCTTTGTTCTACCATCAGATAGTTCCCATTTTGTAGTTCTTTCTGAACTAGCTAGCAAAAGCCGGTGTGCTCTTTAGGACCATGCAGTGTAAGAACCCTGAGAATACATATGTGTTAAAATTTAATGTTTTGTTAGAATTGACATTCAGGGTCATTTGTAACAAGACAGCCACACATTACTGTAAGACAGAGAGTGCACAAGAAGTCTTGGTTTAATTCTTACTTGCCATAAAGTAGCTATTGAGAATTTCTATGCCTCTGTTGTCTAATTGCTGAAATAGAAATAATAAATATCATCTTAAATGTTGTTAAAAAGATTAAACAAGTTAATATTTTTGAAAGTACTTGGAACAGGGGCTGCAGAGTTGGCTCAGTAATCAGAGCAATTAATGCTTTTGCAAAAGACCTGAGTTCAATTCCCAGCACCCACATGGTGGTGCATAACTTTCTGTAAATCCAGTTCCATGGAATATTATGCCCTCTCCTGAACACAATAGGCACCAGGCGTGCACATTCATGCAGGCAAAATACTCATACACATAAAATAATTAGATAAAACATTTTAGGTGGCTGGAGCAGTTCAGGGTGCATAGTAAGTGCTGTTAGTGCTTGTTAACTAAACAAGGTACTGTTGGATGATCTCAAGTCAGGCTGGAAGGGTTTGTACACTGAAAAGAAACTCCAAGTCAGCACCACTCTGGGAGGCCAGCTCGATTGGCCAGAGTTGATCCTACTTGCTAAATTAGTGAGGAGCTGCCTGGAGGGTGTCTGCTCCTTGGAAGGGGATGACCCTGGTGTGTTCTGGCTGCCCCCAGAGTCCATTCACACTTGCTTTGTTTCTGAGCTGGACAGGAGCTCCAGGCGCCTGTCATTCCAACCTCCCACCCAGTTCAGGAATCTCTGGGCCAAATCACTTCCAGATGGTGGCTGGGTCTCTGCTGAGCTCTAGCAATAGTGGAGCCAGCATGCCAGCCAGCCTTCATTCTTGGTTCTTGGAGAGTCTGTGGAAAGGAGGGCTTTTATTTGGAGCCAAGTATGTCTTTCGGCATTCCCACCCACAAGTCCAGGTTCTGCCCTGTAAGTAGGCACACCAAGTAGGTTGCTCTTTGATTGAGAGTGACTACCTTGCATTTGGGACAGTAGATGTTCAGAACCCAAGCTTTTAGGCAATGGTCAGGGATTTTAAACATCCTGTTTGTTTGTTTGTTTGTTTTCTCTGTGTAGCCTCCTCTCTCCTGGAACTCTCTCTTATAGACCAGGGCAGCTTTAAACTCAGAGATCCACCTACTTCTGCCTCCTGAGTGCTGGGATTAAAGCATGCACCACCATGCCTGACTTTTCATCTTGCTTTCTGGCTACATAGGACCGGCGTGCCCTAGGCCTGCTAATCCAGGCATGAACCTAAAACTTGGATTATGATGCTCACTCTGCCCCACCATACCCTGATGTGTGTTGCTTTAATTTTTCTAAGCCTTGGCTTCTCCATCTGCAAAATGAAGATAGGGTGGCAGAGAACAATGTTTTTGATTAGGCTGGGACTGTAACTCAATTGGTAGAATTCTTGCCTAGGATGTGCCAAGCCCAGAGTTTGAACCCTTGAACTGAATGAACCTGTAATGCTGGCACACATCTGTGGGAAGTAGAGGCAAAAAGATCAGAAATTTGACGTCATCTTCAGCTGTGTATCAAATTTCAGCTTGCTCTGGGCTACATAAGACCCTGCCATATACACACAGAAGTTGTAGCACAATGATGTTGACATGTTCATTATTAATATTATTGTTCTTTTTTGTTTGTTTAAAGCAGAATCTTAATGTGTTCTTAGAATTCCAAATATTCTTGCCTCTTTCCAATATTGGAATCTGTACAGGGCCTTTTGCATGCTATAGACAAGTGCTCTACCACCAAGCTATAGCCTTAGTTTGTTTGTTTGTTTTTTTTTTATCTACCTAAGTCCCTGTTTTATTATTCTTTGTTTAACTTTACTCTTAATTCTAAGGAATTGGGTCTGTGTTAAACCCCACCTACCATAAATTTAACCAGTTAAGCCGGATAGAATGAGCCATTCCAACCGAAATGGGTACGGCTCCTGCATTAATGATGATTGCAGTTGTCACCCATGCCATGCTAGTAGATGTCAGCCTCTCCATTATTGCTGTGACTAGTTACTCACTGAATGTGGCAATGAGCCCTGAGTACACTCAGGTTTATCATGTAATGTACGATAACATTTCTTCAGAGGCTTTAAGGCGGCTGCCTTGCTTTTCATGAGAAACGCAGCCCACGTCCTAGGGAGAGCTTTTCCTGGGAAAGATGATTAGAAAACCAGGTTGTTCTCCATAGGCTATAATGCCAAAATGGTGAGGATTGCTATACTGGAGATGATAAAGAAGGGACCTGCTGACTGTTTTAATTATATTCCCTTGGTGTAACAATTGGAGCTAGGGGGATTAAAAAAAGCCCTCCTACCTATTCAATATGTTTTTGTTTGATTGTTTTTGTTTGAGAGAGATGGCCCAGGATGGCCTCAGCCTTCCAAAGTGCTGGAATTACAGACGCACAGCCATCAGAAGCCTTGTGCTGGGAGCCTTCTTTCATTTGCCTTCAGTGTGTTTCTTTGATCAGTGTTAGTTACTATATCTCTTCTACAAACTTGTCATGAAGTAATTGGATGGGATTTTTACTTCACCTATTGTCTTGTGGCAAAATTTACCACAGGACAGTTGCCACCATTCATCCTGTTCAGCCAGACCCCATACTGTGGATTTTCCATGGCTGAATGCTTTTGTACTGTAAGCAAACACATACATAGATCGGCTCTTGACCTCGTCAGTCCTGGTGATGACACAGAACTGTGCTGAGAGCTGCTGACTGCTGCTCCCCTCCCATCAGAACCTGGTTTTTCTGAGTAGTTCAGGTTGGCGGGACATCAGGATCGTACTGTTTCCTTGTCTATTCTTGGTTCCAGTTCTGCCTTCTGATGTTGCTGTCTGTGTGCTCTATGTTGAGGTGTGTCCCACTCAGCCGCTACTATACATCATGTGTTTTCATGCCTTCTGTCTGCTATGCATTGGTCTGTCCACTTCTCATTCTAATCACCGTTGCAAGCTCTGTAATGCTTTCTTTTATTTTGGAGATAGGGTCTCACTTTATAGTGCAGACCATCCTCAAATCTGTGGTCATCTTGCCTCCACCTTCTGAGTGTTTTATCTTTGCATTTTATAGGGACAAAAACTAAGGCTGAGATCCACATCCCTTTATTAGGTATGATACAGGCGGTGCCTGTCTGTCATTTATGTCTGACTGGAGGCCGGAGGGCCACTTGTTTCTCAGCATAGCTATGAATGTGGCCCAGTGCAAAACTTACTTAAAATATTAGGTGCAGATTTTCCTTTTGTTTTGTAACTCAATCCTTTGGTTCTGGAATATATATGTATTCAATTCTATGGTTCTGGAGTATGTATGTAACTCAGTTCTATGGTTCTGGAGTATGTATGTAACTTAGTCCTTTGGTTCTGGAGTATGTATGTAACTCAGTTCTATGGTTCTGGAGTATGTA